>VCRD01000006.1:764220-792212 GCA_006783055.1 Trinorchestia longiramus | reverse complement strand
ACATTTCATAAACGAAAAGTCTCACATCGAAGTCATATGTCCTACACGTACGATTTAAATGAAAAATAGTTTGGTTTATGATACAAATACTTGTTTAAAAACGTGAGTTTGAATGAAAAAGAGTTCAGCTTTAATTAAGCTAGGAATATACAATATTTGACTACTCACATAGCTATTTGATGATGATGAGGCGGTGATCAGAAATCCTAAGGGGCTGTCACTGTGATAGTGAATCTTGTAAGCTACATTGGTCTTTAATATGAGATTTTCATTGTTTGAACGGTTTGAAACTGCAGTGTTTGCAGCTTGGTTCCATCGATACGCCCCTTAAATCGTATTTCTTGTAATGATTATTAGTTGGATTATTCGTTAACATCAGAAATACTTCATCCACATCTAGCCACGAATCATCATATCAGTTAAAATGTAAATTATCGGAATGAAATGTCATTTTTCATAATTTAGTAACTTGTATGCATTTAATATCAGCTAACAGCATGAAGTTGAAAACAGTTTGGGTGGGAAGGTTTGAAGGCTCGATGAAACAGCCGTAAAATAAATATAAAATGGTAAGAACAATACATGCAGTTTTTAAGTAAGAAAATCTCTGGGATTATTTGCTAAATATTTCTTTGATATTGATGCTCCAATCGTTTGTTTACACTTGTTTTCATATATTTCCCTCACCATTGCCCGTGAGTGGAAAACTACAAATCGTCATCTCAAAGTCAAATCGCTCTGCGCTTATCGCTCACCTCGTCTCCTCTCCTTGCAAAAAGCAGCCAGCGCTCCAGGAATTAAAGTAAACAGATTAAAATGAAGCAATTTCTGTTCATTAGAGGATATGAATTGGCTTTTTCTTATCGTATTCGACATGAGTCACAATTATCACGTTCCCAAACACATTCAAAAAAATACCTAGAACAACACACCGTCGACTTCTTTTAGGTCAAGATCGGTGGTGCTCTAAATATGAAGGGTGGCCAGTAAAGGACAGCTGTTTAATAATTCATGTGAAGACAAGAGTGTAGTTTCTTCGTGACCGTGGAGAAGCTTTCTCACGAGGTCGCTTGTAGTTCGCACGAACTTCATGAACAAATGACATAGCCTACTAAGATTGGCAACGCCTAAATCCCTGCTCAGCAATTAAGGCGATGATAGATACGACGAGCCTTCGGAATCTGATCATAAATTCAACTTATACTTTTTTATACCTGGAAATAAGTGATAAAAAATGGATTCATGTTCTAGCTGGAAAAACTTGAGCGTTCAAGACAATTGAATAACGAATTTGAGACATTAAATGAGAGAATATTTGAAACAATAATCAGAAACATAAATCTGCAGCAATGCTCGACAGTTCGTGTCTCGTTTCATGCACAAGGCGGTGATCAGGTCGAGGAAGAGAAGGGAGATTTCTCCTCTTTTTAAGAGCATTAGTTATTCCGTTCGCTATAAAATACATACTAATAACAAGGTTTTGCAGGCCAAATTTCACAGGCCATAATTCGAAAATTTATTTATATCTGTCTTAAATTCTATTCGGAGTAGCTAATAATGATATAAATATCCTACTGAGAACGCATGTATGTTCCCACATCGCAAAGTTATTCTTATCTTTCTTCATATCTTAGGGATACTATTTTTAATCATTTCAGTATTTCGTGTTGTGTTGTCACCACATTTGTTGTTCATGCTTTAAAAATTCTCACTAATTTCACAGTATTTAATCGTAGCGTTGTAGTTGTAACCACACCCTCATACACTAGACATGGGCTCGCAACGTGCCTCAGATGTTCTCCAGAACAAGTAAATCGACTCTCGTAATAAAGAGACAGTATTTATGTTGCACTATGTTGGCTAAGATATCTCTTCTGCCGGAGGAACTCTTAATCTAGAAATGTAATAACACAGTGAGCTCTAAACAACATTTCAGCTCTGCTATAAACGACCGAAGAGAAATAATTTCAAGCTCCCACTAGAATGTAGTTTGTTGCGTTGAAAACTTCTTCTTAAATTTGTTGTTTATGTACCTGAGATACAATTATAGAGATTTTCCATTAAAATATATTGACTCTTTCATTCTGGAATTCAATAATTGAACATAATTTTCTAGCTTGTGTTTTTTGGGAATCATTTTTTCTCATTATTCGGTTACGTAATGCTACTGGGCATCGATCGTGCTCCAATGACAGCAGAGGGTGTAGGTGAAAACCCAGATCAAGAACCAGCTCTTGCCAGCGTGCAGACCAACATCAAAATGAGCTGATGCATCATCCTGCTCTGGTTTGTAATTACGTAGGTTTAGTTATGATACTTTGTATAAATGGGTAAGGTGCAAAATAATTGAAACGTAGTAGAGTGAACTAGAAATGTAATGTACGATTACTGTTACAGTTGGACTCACGCAGCGCAGAGTCTCACGCACATTCTGAATAAAGTGTGAGCATTTTCATGATACAGTGTAAAAAAATATACCTACACCGACAGTATACATTGAAAAGGTATTTTGAAACGACCATATTCATTGAGTGTTGAAGTGTTCGTCGCTATATTGTGATAATGTCGCATTTCATATCAGAAAAAAATACTACTCTAAAAAGATGATCGAAAATTAAATCGATTTAAATTCGCTAGCAACAGGCTACCATTGAAATTTTGAAAACAATTTAACACGATAATCCATCGACAAACTATTTCACGTAACAGAGCGTAATACTATCTAGAATGCCTTGCTGCAGAAGTTAGTTGAGTGTTATTAAAAAAAATTCGAATAGCAAGAAGGATTGTGTGCATTTCTGCGTAGAGATTTCTTAGGTAGACTAAGAGCTAAATTCATCATGTAAATATACGAGCATGGAAAAAAATGCCCGTGTTACTATCCGTTTCATAGCACGTCAATAAAACTTAGCCAAGTAGCTTTAAAAATTGTATAATCTCTTTTTAGATAAACAATTTTGTTTTACCTTTCAATCAAAAGAGAAAAACCAATAGACTTTCAAGAACAATGTTGACAGTTTCCAAACGCACGCTCTAGAGCAGAACTTCTCTTGCCCTTTTTTCTTTCCTCCTTATTTTTATGTTTTTGTCTTTTTGTCATTCTTTTCACTCCGAGACAACGTCGTGAACAGTATTGACATTATTTACCTACTAGATGTTTCTCCATATCAATCCGGATATTCTTTACATTCATATTATACAAAGCTGTATACAAAAAAGGCTGCAAAGTCTGATCGGCGGCAACGAAGTGTAAAATTGAATATATCTGGAAAAAGTTAGGGATGTAGAAATCCATAAATTCAGGGTACCGTTGGTAGCTATCTTAAAACAATAAAAAAGCACGAAGCAATTAATTCACTACGTATCGTCTCCTGCAAGCCGGATTCTGAAGACAGCGCGATGGTAAAGGGCTGTTTCAACTGAGCTTTACATCAATCTGCAACCTCCTGAAGTAACAATATGACGTTACGAGATTATTTGTTAATCCTATATGACCAAAGTGCAATGAATTTCTATTTCCCTGATGTTGATAGAACGTCATGAGACAACAACACTCGCATCCTCCGCAGTCTTCAGATTTAAACTTTATTGAGAGTTTATGCAATGAGCTAGCAATAGATTTTCATACCTCATCTCTTCTTCAATAATCATCAAATGAATTTGGTTTGTTGATGGAATAATTGTGGCTAAAATTGAAACTACAGGAAATGCAAAAGCTTTTAGAATTAACACCCGCTCAGATGGAAGCTATACTTTTGTGAAAAGTAGGTCCGATAACTCAGCAAAAATTACAGTATTAATTTTTTTTTGGACTACGCAGTATATGTTAACAAGTTGTGAACTAATCTGTTATTATTCAGTGACCATATTTTGGTCGGGTTCTTGTTCGGCAACGAATGACACATCGTATAATTTTGAAAATTTAGCAGGAATGTATGTTTTTAGCCAGGACACAAAATTTCTCACAGCACTTGAACCATATAATTATTGGGAAATGGTATCGGTTGTGAAAGAAAAACTTACACAGCTCCAAAAATGGCAAAATGTTTTTGTTTTTAAAAGTTATTTCACGGTTCAAACGTTCGTGTAAATTCTCATGGTATTCGTTCATCTTCAATTCAATTAAAATTGGAAAAACTTCAAAATCCTGCAAAAATTGAAACGGAAAAATATTATTAAATCTAGGTTATTAGTTTTCAGCATCAACGATTATTATTTATTATGACGCAAAATAATAGAGATGTGACATTGATACTTTAACCTTCCAAAATACTGTACGTATTCATTTTCGGTTCCTGTTTCAGAATAAAGCTTTGTACTTCCCAACACGACTTTTGTAAATTTTTGAGACTTAGCATAGTCATATGCATCATTTTTAGCTCTGTATTCAATAGGTAGGCCCTATTCTTGATTGAGTAGTCTGCGTATCCGAGTTGGAAAGTTTTTTAGGCACATTGCAAATGAGTCCTTTCCATTTAAGGAATTTCTAGATTAGAAGAGAATAGAATGAGGCAATAGAAACGAGTTGTTTGGCCCATTCTTGGGTCGATATCCAAGCCATCAATCATGCTCGTACACCTTAACCACGTAAGTCAATTCAGTCACGTACACACACTTCACTCACGCACAGGCATTTCAGTTACGCTCATTTATCACAATTATACACTGACCTTAGAAGTTAGGAACATAGAAATAGTACGTCATAATACTGGGGGGTTAGTAATCCAATATTTGTCGAGACGATTTTTGAATGTGTTCACAGTGCCAGCAGAAACGATGTTTTCGGACAGCTGTTTACAAGTTGCGGCAATTTTAACGGGAAAAAAGTTCACAGATCGGGTTGTCTTGGAGTTTCTCAGTAATAGTGTTGGCCATTATTTCTGGTTCGTACGTAACTGTCTCTTTCTAAAAGCCCTTCCAGAGTAACATTGTTGAGGCCGTTGAGATACTTAAAGGTCTCAATAAGTTGTCCTCGTAGTCTTTTTTGTTCTAGAGAAATGAGTTGAAGGTGTTGAAGACGTCTTTCGTAGCTCAAATTGTGGAGTTCTGGAATCATCTTCGTTGCTTTTTGATGAATTTTTTCCCTTTATTAATGTCTCTTCGTAGGGTAGGAGACCAGAATTGCAATGCATACTCTAAATGAGGCCGGACTAGCGCTTTATAGAGCAGTAATATTATGTTCTTTGACTTGTATTCAAAAATTCGTGCAATGAAATCATGAATGCTGCTCGCATTTTTGACGCTTTTTTCCACTTGTTTGTCATGTGTCAGATTTTCAGTCACGATGACACCTACATTTCTTTGTTGCTGGACTGTTTAAATGGGTATGTCATTCATCATGTGTTGGAAATGCCAGTTATTTGCACCAACGTGCATTACTGAATATTATTCAATGTTGAAGTTCATTTGCCAGGTTTCGGTCCATTGTAGAAAACGGTTGAGGTCGGATTGGATAGTTACTCTGTCCCATTCGGTCAATGCTTTATGACAGAGTTTCGTGTCATCGGCGAATTTGTTGATTTTACTGATGATTTCCGACATCAAGATCGTTGATGTAGATGATGAAGAAAGGCGGACCTTAAACACTCTCCTGTGGGACTTCTGATGTTACAAGCGTTGAATCACTTGCTTGATCGTGAATCAAGCGATGAATCAGGCGTTCTAAAACGTAGAGCAGTGTGTGTTCTCATGCAAATGGTGTTAGGCCATCTTTAGGCCAGAAAATCTGTTCAGGGTAAGAAGACATCAGTCGTATAAACTAGAAAGTATCTAACATTTTTTTTACTATCACGTTTCATATTTTGTAGCTAATACTTACCTAAACTGAGTAGTACTTGATGGTAATTTACTGTCGTTATTTATGTTTTACTTCTATAAATTAACTGACATCAAATTTACTGATGACCTGAATGTGTGAATACAAGTAGGTCTTCAAAATTCATACCAAAGTCTCTTTAAAATGTTGCGTTATCTATCTGTTACTAAAAACGGAATGCTCGAATACGTCAATTTTATCAAACCGGAATAAATTTTGACCTCCTATTTCTGTAAATTTGGCAGTTCGTCATAATCGAATCTAATCTAATGCTAAGAATGACCGTCGTGTGTGTATATATTTATTTACTTATATATAAATATATATATTCACACCTCATCTCTTCTTAAATAATCATCAAATGAATTTGGTTTGTTGATGGAATAATTGTGGCTAAAATTGAAGCTACAGGAAATGCAAAAGCTTTTAGAATTAACACCCGCTCAGATGGAAGCTATACTTTTGTGAAAAGTAGGTCCGATAACTCAGCAAAAATTACAGTATTAATTTTTTTTTGGACTACGCAGTATATGTTAACAAGTTGTGAACTAATCTGTTATTATTCAGTGACCATATTTTGGTCGGGTTCTTGTTCGGCAACGAATGACACATCGTATAATTTTAAAAATTTAGCAGGAATGTATGTTTTTAGCCAGGACACAAAATTTCTCACAGCACTTGAATCATTTATTTATATGTTTCGTGTCACTTTCAAAAAAATTAGAGTGATCCAAAGCCTTATATACTCGAGTCCGTATCGAGGATACCGAGTTTGACGGGGTATTGCCCTATGATTTGGGTACATTGTACCCGAATATGACACGAATTGCAGAGTCAATTGCAGCAGTAGAAAACTAAGTGTCTTAGTTTTTACTAGGAATGTTGTCATTAAAGAAATACTCAAAACGTTTGTCCTTTGTAAATATATATAAAACTAAATATATTGCATTGCGTTCTTATATGTAATTTTATTTAATATCTTCCCAACAGTATTTACCATCATTTTTGATGGCACGGGTATTATTACAAAATCTCTGCCTTCATTTTTGACGGCTGGGTACACTAGTATAATATATTCCTTATATATTTTGTAGACTTTCAGTTTGTTACAAAATAATAGCCACTAAAGCTTTTCATGAAAATTAATATACTCGATTAGGCCTTTGGAATAGCACTGGCAGCCCGTAGTTTGCGGTGGTGCTAGTGCACAGCTTTACTTTCTCCGATCACGTAGGATCGTGTGGAGCCTTATAGGTCACAAATATGCTTAAAAACTGAATCTTTTACCAACAATCAAGACATCTTTTATTACTAACGAGAGAATTTAACTCAAGAAAGAAGGGATAAAATTCTTCAGCAGAATGCATTCGCTCACAGATTAGGTAATTATTTAGATCATATCATTGGCACTTAACCCCCTCCCCTCTCCGCCATTGGAGTATCAAGGTATAGCATGCATTTTGTGTAGATCTCTTGTCGTGCACTGCCAATTAATTTTTGTTATGATGTTGTTAACACAAGTGTCCTGTTAGCCTCTTTGTTATTTTCTACTATTATACTCGCCACCTATTAACTTTGATACATACTTTAATTAATGCTAGCATGTTGAAGATTAATGGGATGATTTTCGGGAAAACCAGCATTTATGCATTTTGGTTTATATGTAAGCCTCTCTGTATAATTTTATAATATCAATTCACGAAATGATTTATCAATTCTAAGTTTACAAAAAATCATAATCGACTAATAAATTATAAAATGCATTTTTGACACGTTGTTTTGCCAGGTTTACGTGTAATTGAAATCTGTAAGCGTCCAAATCAAACGTAGAATGACAAGTTTGGCTGTGATGAAACATGTCAAGCAAACAGTATTTTATTATCTAATGTAGAGGGTAATAATTCTACTCTATTATCATTTCTGCAATTACTGAGGCAATAGCGGATGTGCTTTGAGCAATTATTTCTTAGCACCTTATTCTATGATAGTAATGTGCTGAATCACATAAACGAGCAATGCAAGTGCACAAGCCCCACGGATAATAATGATTATTTTGTGCCAACAGAGCTGCGTTTACTTTAGTCGCTTATAATCGATTTCTCCCTTAATGTCATGGGTAATTTAAATATTTTTACTCGGTAAAAATATTCTACAAAAATTTTCCAATGTAAGGGAAAAAACGAGAATAGTTTAGCATCTTACGCTCATCGATCACCTCACGTCTGAATCTCAAAAGTTGTGATATATTTAGTTTCACACTAGTAATTCTTCGTTCAGTTGTTTAGGTTTCTGAATTGCATAATTTTCATCCTGTAAACCATTGAGATATCGTCCACCCGGCAACGTCGTGTCTATTTTAGAATAATTGACGAGTAATTTTTTTTCATGACGCAAGGTCATGAAAAAACCATCACTATCTCAGCAATGAGCACATGTGAATGTATATTTAAATTTAGGTATAATCTTACATTTTTATCAGTTTGAAATTGTTGTAATTTCTCTCAAGTAACAACTGTAATCAACATTTTACGACATTCAAATCCTCCAAAAGATGATAAAAACGTTCAACGTTGAATGAAAGAACTCTTTCTTGGCGTCCATTATTCAAGTGGATGGAAGTTTTGGGAAGTTTTTACGAAGAGCTTTACAGGTATTGCCCATCCCTCATCGCTCATGCCACGGTCACAGAGAAAAAATCTCAAAAAGTTAATAATACGCTAACCAAATACTGTAGAGCTTGATCAGGTACTCAGCAGTATTAGTTTCAAAATTGAATAAAATTGTTTAACTTCATACTTTGCATGTAAGTTTTGAAATCAGTCCATAAAACTTTTGACTCGAGTAATGATCTTAGCAAAAACACAATTTTACTGTACTTTGCTACACTCTTCTCTTGAGGTGGACATGCATGCACCACACTCTCATGCATGCAAGCAAATTGAGTTGATAATTGTGTCATGAAAAATATGATGGACAATGAATTCCTGCTCGTGTAGCTTTTCCATACGGGAATTAAACTTTCAGTCACTGTCTGGGCATGTAAGAGAATCTAAACACGTCAAGATTGTCGTCACTGCTTGCTAAACAAAGTTCTGTAGCGAATCACTGCAGCAGCTGAGATTGCGTCAGTTGCTACACAGGCGACTCTACACAGCCTCTGATCCTGACAAATGGTTATTGCGAGTACTTTAGGAGTGCCGTTAAATAAGCGTGAAATTTGGCGGCAATCTCGAGAGCAGCTCCTTGCCTTGCCGGTCCATAACATGGCGTACAAACACTCAGCTTTGCGCAGTTTTCAACTCATCTCATATTCCTTCCTTGGCTGCATTGAGAGCAACTGCTGGTTCTCGGTTACTTAGAGTCGTTCATTTTCGCAATGAAAACATTTTCAAGCTCTACTGACGCTCTTTGACTTATGGAATTGAATGTTTTTCCAGTAAAATGTACTCTTTTTGACCCACGACAACCAGTTGTTCACTACACAACGCATTGCCTAATCATGTATAATATATGTATTCCTGGCTGACCGTCCACAAAAAAATGACGTATGAATTAGAAGGTCAATAGCAGTGACAGAACAACAAACTACGAACTACCAAACGCAAATAAATTCATTATCAAGAACCGAGTGGTAGCACAACACCATAGAGGCCAACTGCATCACATGCACGTACGTATAATTTTAAATATTGATCAATTTTTGCAGCTACTACGGGAAGTTTTGTGTATTTTTGTACTCACATCGAGTATTTTGCGATGTTAAAGCGATGCCTTTTACTCAAAGCTCCGTTAAAATTTTAACAATTCCTTTATACTTTTACTCTAATGAAGTTTATCTCTAGCCTCCACAGTGCACTGCGTCGTAACATATATGGAAGTATCTATACCTGGATGGTAATATATGAAAACCGAACAGAATGTGTTGCTTCTTGCTTCGGTATTTTATCTACAACTATAAAGAGAGCTAGATCCGTGTTATGCGGCGAGCGAGATGTTTTACCTCAGATATAGGAACTAGTTTATTTTTTCTTTCCCGTTGCAGTCAATCCAGATAACCGCGTGGTAAAACTGCAGATGTGAATTGACAGGAATAGAGTTTTAATTGGGTGCTTCCTAACTGAAAAAAATATGTAGTTAATTTTTCAGTTTTTAGACATGTATGGTTTATAATCTTTTAATTTTTTCATCGTTTAAGATATTTGTTACCACGCTAACTAAGCCATTTGTTAGCTCTATTCTGTGATCACCTTTGCAGTAATATAGCCAGTATGGCAGTGAAAGGCTCTGTTCTATGTTCACTTACGAGTATGTAAAAAATGGTCAACATTACAATTTACGGGCTCCTTTTAGCGATTGCTTACTTATAAATGAATTCATTAGGCCAACACAGCTGATGACCAACATCGTTCTATGATTACTTTTGTACTCATACAGTCAACATGTTGTTAACAAGCATTATTTTGTGCTTATTTTTACAGTGAAGCGATCAAAACCGAAAATATCTACAATCTCCTGCATCGAATGCAATACTTTTCAGCTCAGTAGATAATCTTGGAGCAGTAAATTGTTTCTTATCTTAAACGTTGCCATTTTTTCTGCAGGACTACACCACGTAAAACGGCCTTGCTGATGGCTCAGTTTCCTTGCTCACCACAGATAGAATTTTCCGCCGAGGTGTAGTCTACCAGAGCAGCGTAAAATCTGTGATAACAAATGATTAAAGTTGAACACCTACAAATGTAAACGTATGTAACTGTACAACCAGTCGTACCGGGTCATAATTTTTTTATTCAGAAGTGAAACTTCATTTGCAGTTTCAACAGGATGGTAGAAATTTGAGAAAACAGTCATACTTGTTTTGGAATGGTTTTGTCCCTCTAGTTAAAATTTCATTTCTTCTGCATACTCATCGTCTCAAAAGCTCGTATTTTGTTATTTGTATTCCCTTTTTAATTAGTTGGCTTAATTCATAAAACTAAACTCATTTTAAAAACTGGCTTCAGGGATAACCTATGAAATTAATGTGTTAGCTATACCTTGATCAACAAATATAAACAAGAAGTTCATTGCACCGAAAGTTATAGCTGTTATAAACTAATTTCAAGATGATTATGCTAAATTTAAGTTGGAATAAACTTTTCCCAACGTATGGTATTTTTGCGTTATCAGCGATGTTTGTTTTTTCCAGACATCTTGTTTGCCGATTTTCGGATCGTTCATGTCCTTTCTGTTTAGTGCAGGATCGTTTAATACAGATTAACGTAGCAGTGGGCTGGGTTGAAGGGGAGGGAAGGGAGTTTGCCATTAATGCCTGGCTAAACAATTTTGGACTTGAATGAATGAGAAACTGTAGGCTTGTTTTTATCTCCATTTTTTCGGTTCCTAATTTGTGTATTGGTTTAAAATTTATAAATAAACTGATAGTTTATATTTGACTACTTGCAGTTGTACATACACCTGCATAATTGTGTTTTTAACACATTGTCATTATTATGCCCTTACGTCAACAACATAAAAAAGTGAACTTTACTTCCAATAGAGTATACAGTATATATACATTGGTTTTTAAAGTCTAAATGTTAACATCTTATGAGCAGTGATGGTGCTTAGCGATAGGATCTTAAAAATAGTAGTGATTCTTTAAGCGAGATCCCTGTCCTCTGTGCTGCAACTTGAAAGTGGAAGTTCGAAGGGGCGTGTCGATAAGCATTTTACCAGTTGTGGCTTACACCAGGCGCCCAGCGTAGCAGCTGCTAAATATTTCAAGCTCCTGATGCACAAGTTTGGTATGCTAGTGGTTTGAAGAGAATTAATTAGCCATTTTGATAGCTTTTATTTCTGCTTTATGTGGAAGGATTCAATAAAAATATCAAGCAGCTCGGGAAATATCCAAATATTCCATCTAGCATTTTACCAGTTGTGCATCGTGATGAAATACTTGCACCTGTGTATACAGAATTGTCGGAGATTAATAACAGAGTCATAAGAACAACTTTTAGTACGATCAAAAATGATCCAATTGAATTTTTCCAGCGATCTGATGTAGATTTTGATAAACTCTCTCAGTTTAGTCAAGTTGAATTCATCGGTCTAGTCAGAGAACTGTTTTTGATGTGTCCTTAGTCGTTTTGCTTCAGGTTGAAAAAAACACTGCTTGTACCTGGTACTAATGTTTCCTTTAATCGTAACAGAGAAGGCGAACTGCAGAAGTACATTAATTCTGATGCTCAACTTGCGTATTAGCAGATTTTATTACAGTCGAATACTCAGTAAACATAGAAGAGGAATATCCAAGCATCAAGATTGTTCTGGATTGGTTGCAGTACGATGTGTATATGAACAGTTAGTCTGCGTAGATTTGAAAATACTAAATTTTCTCCTGGCCCAACATATAGGTTACATAAAATGTCACTTATTTATGCTCTTAAGACAGAAGAGCTACAACGGACCACTGGATGAAACAGCAAGGGCTTTGAAGATGAAGTTTCACAGCTGGATACAAAAACTACATCTAGGGTTCTCTTGTTCAAAGAAATTAATCGTCTTTCCTACGCTACCTATAATACTTGGTTTAGTGAATCAATTAGTGCAAGTCATTGAATTTGACTACCTTAATAAAAGAATAAAGTAAATAAAATACTTAAGGATTTTGACATTTTCCTGCAGCTTTTTCTTACTTTCCATTATTTTGCAACCTGTTCTTTCTGTAAGATGGTTAGTTTTTCATTTTTTGCCATGATTGTAACATTACTGTACGAAATACAAATGCAGATTGACTAGTTCGTATTTTTAGTTTGAAAATATCTACTGATTATATTATTAGAAAAATTTATACTACTCTATTGGAACCATCCGAAAACTGAAAAAAATTTAATAGCTTTAAAACCTGAAATTCAGATCGTTCGAAAAAATTTTCCTCACCCATCATTTGAAAATGTTTTAATTCATTTACGTCAGTGCTTTCTTTGTTTCCACGCATTTTTTGTGATTATGCACATATGTATAATTATTTCATGAACGACAGCTTTCTTGAGTTGCTGGAAGTATACGTATTAAAGTAAAAATTTCTTCGCGTGCGAATATGTTTCTCCCATTTTATATTAACTTCCAAAAATTTATCGCCCGACCTATCATAAAATAGATACGGAAGTGGCACCTATGGTGGCTTCTCAATGACTCTAAGAGGTAGCAAATTGCCTGCTGTCATAACTCAATCTACATCAATCCATATAACGACTTTTCAGGCTCCAAAAGTTGCAGTAACACATACGACGAATTTTCCTGTGTCAATAGTTCCAGTAATACTTTCGAAAACTTACTTGTCTCATAAGTTACGATGAAAATAGTTACTCTTTGGTAATATTAATTCTAAAACTCATTCTATGGCTTATGTAACTTGAATTAGAGCATCTGTGAAACTAAAAATTCAAGCTCGAGAGATATTCTAAAAAAGTAATCATTTAATAACATCTGTGAATTCTGCTTGTGAGATGTTTTCAGTTCAATCATCAGTATATTAGCCAACACACAACATCTACGAATCTCACTGCGTTATCTCATTTGATGCAAGATTTGTGTTACTCATATTTCAATGTAAGCGGGTAAAATAATATAACCAGGCATTCAATATTTCGGTTACGGAATACTAAAAAATACATAAAATCTCAGCAGACAGATGGTAAAGGCATGCTGTGACCAATACGAGTACATCGCATTATTTGACGTAATAAAATATTAGACATGCTAGGGTCCAGAATATAATGTTAATAAACTTCTAAAGTATGTACTCCTTAAAGTTTACTCAACAGACAGGTAAATAATAAGTGTCAATCTGGTTCTAGCAAGCGGGGGAAAAGCAGGAGTAACAAAAATAACACGAAAGTATCGAAACAAAAGATGAACAAGTATAACAATGTAAAACGGCGATGATTCAAGCATTTTCAGAAAGATCCCTATCACATGCACGGAAACTAAAATTATTCGCTTGAATTACTAGCGTATTTCTACATAATTTGAGTATTTGAATAAAATATCATGAAATTTTTCATAAGCACCAAAGGCCAGCCTGACTGGACTGATTAATTATTGGAATCTCTACTCCAATATTAGTTCTCGGCTTCTCCGACCGTCACTGATGCAATCATGAAATAACTCCACTTGCTCTATTCAAAAATCTAATAAAGAAGCTATATAGTACTCACAAATTAGTTCCGTGAACTATATCCTTATTTTAATTTGCGCTACTTATTTAAATTAGTATGTGCATGTTGATTTTGCTAGTTTTTTTTTCCAAATATGACTCAAAGTATTATTAGATGTTGGTAACTTGCAAGTGATTTAAAATTATAAATTATATCAATAAGTGTTGATTACTTGCAGGCGATTTTACAAATCCTTCGTTTCAATCAACAATCAAGCTTATTATAAAACATCCATTTGTACGTTGTTTTAAAATTATAACTTACATCATCTTCTATAAAAACTTTTAACATTTCTCTTGCAACCACGAGTTCCGGACATAAATACATTTTTCTTTTCTTCGAGAACCTGATGAACCCAGTGAAAAATATGAAAAATATTTTTTTTGTAGAATCATTTCAATACTTTGGCCTCGAGATGTTTTATATTAAAAACATTTTGTTTAGTAAATTCTTTTTTTCATCTGAAAAAAATTCTAACTTTTTGTGGTTGAAGAGGACACTGTTAAACGTATCCTGATCTCTGTATCCATTTTTCTAGGAAAGTGTTCTAAAATAATGAAGTCCTTGAGCTTATTTTGAAGAAAATAGCGATACTTTGCATCACTAAATTTTGTCTTTAATATTTACAACAAACTATGCCACAATTCAGTACACAATTTTCAACTGCGTTTCAACGATGTAATCATGGATTGCTTGATGCGATAAAATACTTCACTCTCATTTCACAATAATTGTGAAATTACGAGATTAATTAGGGAGGTTGATTTTGTATTTGAAAAGTTAAGAATTATAAAAATATTAATATATTTTTTTATTTCTCCAGTACCTTAATATTGGGATATAACTTAACGGGCATTTTCATCGTGCAGTCAATATACAACACTCATAGCATGCGTTTATGAAGTGCGTCGTCAGTGGCTTCAATGTGTTATCGTCATCTTGTTTGACGAGGTTGACGTATCCTCATTAACGTGCCCGAAGTGCTTTAGTCGAAGTGTCTGACTGATTTTCGAATTTTGTTCCATGTCTCTGCCAAAGTCTTCATCGTCTTACATCCTCGCAGACGCGTGGGATGTGTGGTCACCGTCGTGCTCTCCAGATACGGTTTACAAAAAATGTTTCTCCTGCCCCCAGTGCAAAGTCCTCAATTTATCAAACAAGTGAAATTACAATGACTATGTAGTATATGCAACCACACTAAAATGAGGCGAAATTTTAAAGATATGATCAAATAGATCACCCTAAGTCTGGATCACAATATTACGAGCTTCTCCGATGAAAAGCTAGTAATACTGTGCCATAGAGTCAATGTGTGGCGTAGATCCATCTGATGAATCCAATTCTTCGTTGATATTCTTCTAAGAGATTATGACGTCTAGAACTCAATTTTGCATTGAAATCTTGGGAAAGAAGTATTACCAGGAGTGAAGACGCGTTCTTCCAACCTGGTGCTTTATCTCCGGAATCTAATTTTATGCAGAAGTGGTGCTGGAGTACAAGTGTATCCGTGCTGAACATATGACGTCCTTCAAGCCTAAATATAAAATCTAGCCATTGGGCTCTGATCCGCCTTTGAGAGTAATGATTATACTGAATCCCACTCAAGGGTAGATGCTGATAAAGTAGCCTTCCTCTCAGACTTGTGTACAGTAAGATATGTTCCAGTTATGCATGATATTTGGATGCATAAGTTGGTCATACAGTTTTGAACAATTTAAATGCCCTATAAAATCAACTTCTCTCCAAAATTTTAATAGAAAATTAAAGAAATTTGTTTAAGAAAAAAATCATTAAATTATTTCATTGTACTGAACATCAAAATAAATTACAGATCTAAAATAGAATCTTTTACATAACTGAAGATGTGAATCATTCTGCTGAAGTCTGCAGCAGAAGGTTCAACTTTTCCTTGCTTGTTTCTCGAGGTTCTGGTTATGTGCTTCATGAAATCATCCGAACATGACAAAGTTAGAGCAAAACATCCGTTAACACGTTGCCTCCGATTGCCTGATTGGTGTAAAACTTCACTTTGTAAGCATAGTCACTAGAAGGATCTGAAAAAATTACAGAACCTAACCTCAGTGGTACACATACGTACCACTTCGGAGTCAACGTGTTAACGGCTGTTGATGAAAGTAAACTCCGTTTCTATCCATTTATGCTGGTATTCGATTAACTGTTTTCTGCTGGTATTCTGCACAATTTTTGATTAATATTAGTTCTTATTTTGAAAAAATTAGCATTTTTCTATCTTGAAGCTGAAATGTCAGTTTTGACAATTAGTACAATATATTTAAAAAACTCTAGTTGAGTTTTTATGTTCTTTTAATTTACAGTTGAAAAGATTGTTATTCCAACAGAACGCTTAGATTATTTAGAAATTAAAACACACGTTGGACAACATACGGATGAGTAGTCGACGAGTAATATCTCATCTCCATACCCGTGCCTATCAATTCTGAGAAATGTGACATTTCAGCGCTTCTCAAATATTTTAAAGTTCTGGCTATTTTTGTTACATACATATATGATCCAATAATTTTGAAGTCTATACGTATGCAAACCCTCAAATCTCTTTCATAGAAACAATTGTTCTTAGTTGTAATAGTTATTTTTTACCTTTCTATTTAATTTTTCTTTCAAAACATTCTGCTGAATTACTACTTCCTCTAAACTTCGAGTCTTTTATACGATTTCAGAGATGTACTGATGATGAATCACTGCCAGTGTCACCACGGATGAGGCTATGCAACAGCGACCATGGCAAGAAATTGAAAGTCGTCTTGAATTGTTGTGTGCAATAGTGGTGCTCGTATAGAGGTGTACTGAATAATGTAAAATAACTTCAATGATTAATTCCTATTTAAAATAGCTTTTGACACATGTAGCTTTCATTTTTTTCTAATAAATATGTTAAATTGTAAAGAGACTTTATGGACATCTTGTATTATCGAAGCTGAAAGTCATGAACCTAGAGAATTTCACTTATGAATCAGAAAATAGTATATGAAATAAGAGCACTTCCATCTGGACAGTTAGGAGACATTTGTTTATGATAACTCATGAAGTTGATGCCTGGAAAAACAACAAAATATTTGATAAATTTAAAATTTTCTTTTGAAATGTTAAAGAACATTCGAAAATAGAACGAGTGTTTACATATACTACGACAGATTCATATGATCAGTGAATGAGTTCCACTTTTTTATTTTAAGTAAATCTCTTAATGAATTCGCATCTCATCAACTCTTCTCTTCCGATCCAGGTACATACTTCGACAGAGAATTTGGACTGTAATTACTTTGGAAACTTCAGAACAAGCCAAGGAAGTTTTAGAGTACCTTCTCAAGTAATGATCAGCCTGAAGAGTCCAGCTAGATTTCCGTGCAAGCGGTGAGTGTTTGGGGAGTACAAATATAAGAGACGATACCAGTAAGCTCAAGTTTCAGGAGATTCTCTTATTAGATGAGCAAACTAATAATCAAATGAAAATCTTAGAATAATAGCACATTATTGCTATTATTGCTTAGAATAATAGCATATAATATTATATCATATCCAAAACACAATTTTTATCTGATTATCTTTAAAATGAACAGTAATACACTATAAGAACTTGTGTGAAGTAAATTATCAATCTGATGTACATTTTTATAATCGACTCTAACTATTTATGTCCTACCGTCGACTCTTTCCCGATATTTTCAAGCATCCTACTAGGTTTTAAAGTGTTAACGCGTGGCCAACTAATGAGGGTACCTGCTTGCTATGTGGGTCCTATCGTGTAGCTGCTAAGGTCTATTTGTATCTGACCATAGGCGGCTAGAAGAATGTCCAGCAGCTGCTGCGCTAGACGCTTTGCGGAAGCCACACCTCCACCACGCTCATCGACACGCCCTTACGAGCCTCCACATCAAACTGCAGCGTAGAGAACAGGGATCTCGCTTGAATAATCACTACTATTCTCAAAATCTTATTCATAAGCCCCATCAATACTCATAAAATGTTAACATTAAGAATTTAAAACCTAATATATATGCGCTGTATACTCTATTGGCAAAAAATTCATTTATTTATTTAGTTATTTATTTAAAAAGCGTTCTCAGCTGATGAACATCCAGCAAGTTTCCTTGGACTGTCTGATTCATTCTGTCTCATGAATGATTCTCTTTGGAACATTTCGAACACTTAATAATAGAGTAGCTTCCTAGTAGGACTATGCATATTTAACTCTAGTGTCCATAAAATAATGCACGTTAATTTTTGTTCATACTGGCACTTTCCCTTCGTCCAAGGTAGTAGCCACCTGTCATGTTTTGTAAGAAGGAATCTCTGCTTCTTCGACCGGAACACTGAGATCGTACTGTACAACTGTGGTGAACTATGTACTTCTTGTGCTTGAAATTACTATAATTGATCTCCCGTCAATCTGCAAGACGAATCTACCAATATAAGTTCAATAAGACATCAAAAATAACGTTTTAATTGTTGTGAATCGTTAATATTCGTAGCAAAATTAAAAAAGCGGCGGATGAACTAAGACTATAATACTCCTAATAATAATAGCCTATTTAAAAAAATCTAGAATTAAGGAATTCAGATCATTCTGATGTCCACAGTTTCTTTGGTGATCGTCAATTGTTTGTGGCCTATTTGGTAACAAATTAAGTATCTGCACTGTAGTTTTTCAATGACTCTTTGTTCCGTAGATTTGTGCTTACAATTTATTTATACCTCTATACTTAAGCCATAGTACAGAATATATGTGACTACTGGAGTGGCGAACGTCATGAATCGGCTCTAATATTAACATTCATTCAAGTTATCACTATTTCTTATAACATCCAACCAAATTTGAGGTAGCACGAAAGCGTTCAGCCTGTTTTTTGCTTTTCCAATTTTCGTTCTTGTTTCTCGAAACTGAAAACAAGTTATTCGAAGTTTCGTGAAATTAAAGTGCAATACATTTTTCAATCGCTATCGCTCGAACAAAGAAGTTCACTGAAACAACTCTTATTTTCAGTCTGCGTTGGATGTTCAGGGAACATTTCTCAAAAGGGGGAACATTAATAATCATTGAAGGGAGCATATACAATTGTATACGCGTTTATAAGTCATATTCGATGAGCATTGTCGGCTGAGTTCATTCTAAAGGTTGATCTTACACATGATTGATTCTTATTGCATTATTATTTGGTGAGCCTTTCTGATCCACTTCTGAACAAGTATGCAGATTTATAAAAGGTAACTAAGTTTGTTTAGTGGAAAATCATTCAGTGAAAAGGATAATGGCTTCTCGAAGTGTATGCATGCTGAAAAAAAGGGTAAACGTTCATTTGCAGCGAGTACATATGTCGACTTATGGCAAGATTAAATCAGCAGTGTTAGGATCTGGTTAGCCACGTTCCTAGATAAATAAAACTACGGTACTGACTGTGTGAACAACAACTTTATTTAATTATTTCCTCTTAGGTAACCTTTGATATTGATGACCATATTTATATCGTAAACCAGCAGGCACATGAAAATTCACTTAATGTTCCTATTTGAATTTATACTTTTCTGCTACATCTGTAGCTAGAATATCCTAAAAAATTGGAAAAATGAACTAAAGAAACAAGTTGAGGGTTGATGTGGAGCTGTCGTATCGATGGGATTGCTTTGAATACAAATATGGAGAGTTGTAGTTATAACGCATCTAGGAACTTCCATAACGCATTGCAAAATTTGCAATAAGTTAAAAACACTATTACATCGACATCAAAGAAAATTTTTAACTGTAAACTAAATAAATGTATGTGGGGAAAAAGTACAATTTCATTGTATTAAACTTCAAAATATGAATATCAGTTTAAAATGGGACCCATTCTTAGGAGCAAAGATTATAATTCTTTGGCTGAGACTCGCAACGGCACGTCTAACTTTTCCCTGCTCATTCCTCTCTCAGTTTTGCTTAAAAGTTTTTTTCAAATCCTCAACTGTCGATGGCTTACGTTAACGGACAATGGATTTCATTTCTCGTAAAACCTGTAGTCGAGGTGCTGAGAATGATACATATTCTTCACAACAACCCCTCACTTGATGTAAAAGTAACGTTTATCAGTTACTGGCGAGTTTGTTGCAGCTGAACTCCGTTATTAGCAGTTTACGCTTGTTTTCGGGAGACATTTTGATCAATATTAGCGTCTACTTTCAGATCTATGAAATTGAAAAAAAACTGATATTCGTTGAGAGATAGATAAATGTATGCAAAGGTCCGGTCCGATGAAAACGATCATTTAATATTACTTACTGTCGTAAATTAATTTGGTGTGCGTTAAAAACTTTGAAATCACCCGGTATATTTGGTCTGATCAACATTTTTCCCCGTTTTGGTAACTGCGTTTTTCTCCTCACTTTCTTAGATTCCTCAACTCGAGTTGAAAATCACAGGAATGGTGATAACAATTTTTATTCTCATTCTTCGTTTCACACATGGATATTTTTTAAAGTAACTTCGCTGGTAAATCCCCATTTCCTTTCATTCTGAATAGCTGAATATTTCACTTATGGGAGAGTAAAAAGCGAGAGGAAAACATTTGCGCTTTCATTCAAACGGTGAAGAACACACCATTAGCCTAACTCCTACTAAATGGCCCAGAGCAGCGAGTACAGCCTCACTAAATACTATACTGTTGCAGGAACAAACAGCAAACAGGAGTCAATGGTTGTGCAAGAGTGACTTTCACACTGTGCACACTGTTTCACTTGGGAGGAATGAAACCTAATTTCATTACATCATGATTCCAAAATTTACCCCTCTATTAATTTCTAAGAGAATGTAGAATTTTAACAATCACAAGGATATTCACGCAATATGGAAAGTTTCCGTAAAACACTGGCCGATGTCATCTCGTTTAAAAGATTTTTAACTTCTCTGAATTTCGTATTCACTGATCTAGTTAGAAATCTTGTCGATTTTTATCATTTTCAAACGCAAATTACTGTAATCTGACACCAATACTTTCCACGAAAGTTAAAGTCAATCGTAAGTAGAGTTAGACGCCTAGTTAGTGAGACCAGTTGCAGTTTGCGTGTCTGGTTGTGTTGGACAGCACGTGGGCAGGTCTGGCAGTAATCGTTCAGGAATCTGTTAAGAATTACAGCAATTTTACAGAATGATGAAAAGTGTATTTTTGTCCTGACAACCCATAACGGGGACTCGATTACTATAAATATTTCGACCCGGAAATCATGATTTACATACATAACATCTAAAATGGAGCCTCATTAACAGCTAAAACAAAATATCGAATAACTAAAAGGATTTCCAACCAGATGCAGTCTTTGAAGAAAACAAATTTTGTTTTAAGCCTGAATTGCTTAACTGATGGTCTTTTCGTTGTGCCACCTTAATAGTGTTTGAGTGAATTGTTTGACAAAAGTATATTTTACTTATGTAGATACTGTAATATATGCATAAACAATTTCCCTAAAGTTCATAAATAAAAGAATAAAACGGCTTTAAAAAATTATAGTCTTAATGTTCTACTCTTTAAAAACACGTTATTAGCTAAATAGATATGGTACAATTATTTAATGCCTAAATTCCAACAGTTAACAAAGGAATTTATCGTGAAACTATCATTTTCAAACAATTTTTGAAAGACAGAAAGCAGTCAAGATAATTAGGCCAGCCATGAGC
The DNA here is from genome assembly GCA_006783055.1 of Trinorchestia longiramus. Taxonomy (NCBI): domain Eukaryota; kingdom Metazoa; phylum Arthropoda; class Malacostraca; order Amphipoda; family Talitridae; genus Trinorchestia; species Trinorchestia longiramus. The sequence continues at coordinate 770,512 of VCRD01000006.1, read as the reverse complement.
TCCAACACTGATCTGGTTGAATTAAAGTGCACACTCTGAGCTGATATAATGTTCGTAGTAGCACAAGGTTTCACATAATGCGAGTACTTAATGAACAAACCTCATTAACTCTGTCAAATACACATACTTTATCCAGAGCACTCAATTAGCCGTAAAATTTCAGTTTTACACTGACACTTTCCGAGATTAGGACAACATTTAGCGTATAGAATGGCTGGAATAATTTGCATTTCAAAGTGGTAAAGTTTGACGAGCCTTTGGTTTCCTGCCTTCAGTGAGTTTATGAAATCTGAAGAAATTTTTCCGGAGACTTTTTGCTTAATGTTGAGATAAATAGCAAGTGAATCTCATCTTATTCGCATGTTCCTGTGACATTTATTGTATTGAGAAACTCTATTTATTTTTTATTTTTTAAGTTATAACGCTTATTATATATACTGAATAATGTTAACAAAAAGGAAACTCTTCTTTTAACATAAGAAATATGGTTTGTAAATTGTATCTTATGGTATTCTTTATTTTTCGTCTCACATCGCCAAGTGCTTGTAAGGAATGCTTCAGCATCTACCTCATTCTTTCTCATCCATTAAATTTAAACTCAGTATGTCTAGTATAATTTATGGATTTAATGGTCTGGTTATACCCATTTTTTTACAAGATAATCAGCCACAGTATATGTATTAACTGCACGATCTCTCTTTGCTTGACGTTTGAATCTTCAATTAAAACCAGCAACAACTTTGACTCAAGGTCTGATCACGATAGACATGATGAAATACAACTGCAAAACCTTGCCTTAGTATCAGAATATGACAGTGGACGAGTCTGATCATTCATGTAACAAGTGTGTGACAGTGGACGAGTCTGATCATTCATTTAACCAGTGTGTGACAGTGGACGAGTCTGATCATTCATTTAACAAGTGTGTGACAGTGGACGAGTCTGATCATTCATGCAACAGGTGCACCACAGGCGTACTTGGAGCTAGGGTTTTGTCTGGTTAAATTTAAAGGCAGGGTTGGTTGATTTTCCCTGCTGCGTCTTAACTAATTCGCCTTTTTCTTGCACTCATACTTTTATCAATGACAGCAAAGGATTAGCACATGAGGACAAGACCTATAGAGGCTATATTTACGATTTACAGAACAGACCAATACAGAAACGATAGTTCCACTCGTTCCAGTCTACTTTAATCCACTTTGTTCAAGTTCCTCTTCACGTCCAGCTAGAAGTAATTCTATGTACACACAAGCTGTTGCCACCCTCATCTGAGATTATCACTGCAGTTTTTTCAAGCACATCGGCAGTTTTTTCTTTTCGATGTCTGAGTTATAGGTATAGCGGAAAATGGAAGATTCAGGTAAGAAATGTTGACGTATTCTTCTAACCATCAAAACTGTTCTCTGGTTTGTGCATATACGAGTTAGAACAATCTTGCATAGAGAGTTATTTTTAAAAAATAGCTTAAAGAATGTCAAGAGTTATTTTTAAAGGGGTATAAACAGAAATTGACCCAAGAGAATGAATCTCTTTAAAAGTACGTGATAAATTAGGCTAGACAGAGTCCGTTAAGATTCAGTTCATTTAAATTTCCAGTCTTGCTTGACATTCAAGGATTTCCAGAACGTTTAACACTATACATTTATTATCATGCGAAAAAAAACGGCTCATAAACTCCAATTCTGCTCTACCATTTCGTACAAGATTTAGATTGCAAATTTTGAAGAGAATCTAAGTGAAATCTACTTTGGGAGATGTTTCAAGTTTAAGTTTTATTTACAACTTCCCATATTCGTCCTGTTGCCTCTGGAAAATTATCTGCAGACATTTCCTCAAGTTTCTAACTTTTCTCCCTTGAGAAATAACGAACTAAACAAAGGGAAATCGTTTATAAAATTGTTCAACCTTGCATCAAATTGTCCGTCATTGCAGGGCGGGATGTTCTATTAAAAAGAACAACTAGCATCTTAACATGAGCATCACCGAGAGAAGAATACCATTAGGACGCTTGATGGGTCAGTTAAAGTTTTAATGGAGAGGATGTTGCTTGGGCAGCAGCGGGACGGAGGGGATGAGGAAAGGCGAACGTTCTACTTTTACATTTTGTTCGGTGGCTAAATTCTCTCACATCTTTTATGTCCGCTGTTTCATTTTCTTTGCAGCAGAGTTTTCTTTCTCACACAATCATTTCCATCCTACATAATTACAAGATAATGAAAGACTGTTCGTGCATTTGATCTAGACAATGCTGTTTTTGACAAAATCGACTGAATAATACCTTTGATTTTATCACTGATTGGGACTGGAACAGCATATGGAGAAAAATATCATTGAGGAATTCCTCATATAATAAATAAAAACAGTAATTGAGTAGCAAGTTCTTTCTCAATGTTTCAACGCTAAATTATTAAATCAAATTTTAGTGGAAGTGAAACAGTGAACTACTCGCTCAGTTTTCCAACCTTTTCATGAAAGATGAAGACATGCCGAAGGCCTGTACTGGAAGAAGTTTAGAAAATTCATATTTGTTTGTAAATTATAGCGCGAATTAAATCTTAACTTACATGTGTGACTTAATTCCCTCACGCCAAGGGATACACTTCTAGGTTATTGATTGGCATCAGAATAGACACAAGTTTTAGTGCCCGAAATTGTTCAAGTGGTGTTCACGTTTTATTGCATCAATGAGCTTTCACACGTAGCTAATGTTACTTAGACCAAACAACAGGTGTTTGCAACAACACTCCTTAATTTTACAATGTTTTTGTATCTGAACTAATTAAAATATATTCATTTGCTGTGAACCGATCTTCAACAACAATTATTTCAGTCTTTACAAGTAAATAAACCCTGTTTGAGCTGCAAACAACTGGGCAGCAAGGATATCTTAGAAAGTCATCACTCGACAGCAACGCAGCTAGTGTGTACTGGAATTTACACAGTTCATGAATTATGACCGTGCGAAGTGCTTTCAGACTTAAGTCTCGTACTGTTTCATTCAAATCAAACCACATTCAGAAGGAGTGCAGCTAAACGAGGGTTATAGCTTCCAAAAAGCACATCTTGCAAATTCTATACAAACGTCTCCAGAAATTTCCAACTAAATCTAAATATAAGTAGTAGATTTCTCAGCGAGGACCTGCCTGACAGGTGTAATGGTTATGCTGGACGAGATCATCAGGTGTTCTACATGGGGCCAGCCTCGTCACTGGAGATAACAGTTTGGTTTCTTTAGGATGCATAAAGAACACTGTTTTCATGCCAACTCTATCTGTAAACCTGTAGGAGATAAAAAATACTATCGCTGGTGCAGTTGATATGATTACTTCAGATTCATTGCAGAGTGTAGTCTGAACTCGACCATTACACCGATGGTTGCCGAGTAACCGAAATTAAAAGCATATTGAGTGGTTTTGATGACAACGTATACTATATGATCCTAAATGATATCCTGCACCTGAAGATACTTCTTACAAAAGATTCACAGAATAAAGGTACACGTTAGACCAGCTTGGAATCAACGAGTGTTTTGTGAACGCCCTGCATAATCTAAAAAATAAAGCGATGTGCTCCAAATGATCATTTTTTCAGCCAGCATCTGAAAAACTATCGTGAGCAAACCGACGTAACCACAGCTTGCTGGTTGTTGCATTCATCGAGGTCAGTTGCTCCATAGATGCCCTCGACGGCGAGGATTTAATTTACTTGTTTTATGGACATGACAACGATATTTAAATATTGTTAAACTAAAACGGAGAAGAACTGTACTTCATGCTCAAATTATTTTAGCATGCACAAGTAAGCGTATGATACGTAAAGAAGGCGTCACAGAGACAGATTTGACGATGCTTCGAGATTGTTTTAGAATTGACTCGTGCGACGTACTGAAACACTGACATAAGAATACTGGAGAGTGGTTATGTGGTGCAGTCAAGACAGTTCGAAATGTGAGTGGACAAGCACACACAGTTCGTGAGCTGAACTGAATAATGTCTGATGAACAAGTTTTTTAACCCGGACCTGATTACTGGAGTAACATTTCTAACTAACACATGATCCACTGTGAAAATAAATGTCTAAATTATGTCTCAACCTGTGTTTTACTCAAAAGAAAATATTCCCTTCTAAAAGTGCACAGAAGATAACCAGGTTGTTTAAAGATAACGGATAATCTCAAAATCGCGTCGCAGTTGGTAAAGTAATTCAGATGAACGTGTCAGCAGTGCCGTTTTTCTATATAACAAGTGGGTAAAAATCCCTAAAAATAGTTTTGTGATCATTTGGTTTGATCCTGTCTTTACAAATAACATTTAAATTGCAAAAATGTTGCCTACGCAGTTAATTTTTGTGCAGATACATGACATACATGTGGAAAAAGGTTTAATTTTTAAAGTCTGACCAGTATGTAAAATAATTCCTGCTCAGCAGAAGCAGAAAATTTTCATACCGTAATTTTTCAATTATCAGCCAAAGCTTCAAATGTCTTTCTTCCCCTGTGTATTTTAGAGAAAAACGACGAAAACAATTTTGATAATGAATAAATAAAGCCTAGATGAATACGCGAAAACTATTTCAATGCTCAACTTTCGAAAAAAATAATTATACAATCAATCAATAACTATGATTTGCAGCTTTGAACTTCTTACAGTACGTCTCATTTTAACGATGATGTTAAGACACAGAACACACAGGTAGCATAAATGTCGCTGCAGTTCCACTCACCACACATCAGTCTGTCATACTCCGGCTGCAGCCTCCAAGCAGCTGGGATTGATGATCACATCAGCATCGCCTCACGATGCCACCTGGTGTCTCTGGGTCCAGCTCGTGCATCTTGAGAGGCTGACTTTCTGTAGATGCGTATGACCAGTTGTTTATTGTTCTTCAATTGTACCACCCTATAACGCTGACTTTCTGTTCATTCATGTTACCACGTGTTGCCTGTCCATCAGTTGTACCACCCTATAACGCTGACTTTCTGTTCATTCATGTTACCACTTGTTGCCTGTCCATCAGTTGTACCATCCTGTAACGTTGACGACCTATACCATTCTATGACTAGTTTTTTATCGTTCTTCAGTTGTACAAGCCTGTACCGCTAACTTTGTGTATCTTTACATGACCATTTTTTTATCGTTCTTCAGTTGTACCACCCTATAATGCTCGCTTTCGGTACACTAAATTGGTCATTTGTTGCTAGTCCTTCAATTGTGTCAATTGCAACACTGATGTTCCTCTAAGGACGTGATCTTCCAGCGTGATGGACTCAAAAGCCTCTACTTCTCAGTAGCCATCAACAGCTTGCCTCTAGACGCAACACTAAGCTTCTTTTTTAATATTACTCATTATAGCATAACTTACATATTATATTAGCAGTTACGATGGTGAAATGCAACCTTGATATTAAATTGTACTTTAATTATCACAAGCATTAAATTAATCGATCTCTAACTAGAAAATTATTATGATAAATATGACTTTATGAACCTACCGTAATTCTAACACTTAAACTGTAAAACGATATCAATAAATGAGTGATGTATATTTAAAAGGTTGATCAAATAATCATTTTGCTAAAGGATAGCTTTGCAATTCATATTTAACCAATTTTCGCTAAATTCACCGTGATACACAGCTTAGGAATATAAGTTGATCAATGCCAAATTATTTTTAATTGATCGAAGTCAAATTATCTTAGCTTTATGACAACTAAATCAAAAAACATAACATGTGGGTTAAATTGAATTAATATACATATTATATAATAAGATGTTAGCCACTCTCACGAATATGGTTCATTTCATTCTGTCAAAAATTAATCTTCAAAATAATAAGTTCAATTTAGAGCGAATTGGTACATTTCTGTTTAATATTCGTTTGCATAAATTACAGCTGATCGCTTATAGATATAATACAACTCACTATTAATTCATTGAAGTACATTCGTAGAATAAAAGACAGGCACATAGCGTTAGTGATGTGAGGCCGTGGGGTAAAAATTCTCATATGTGTGCCCAAACAAATCTAAGTGTCATACATTATTTCCCACGATCCTCTTTGAGATTTTCTAAGGCGATTAATCAAGTAATGGCAAGGGTCTAGGTATAGTCGAACTGCATACTGGGTGTCTGATGTATATGTATGTCGATCTTAGTACTTACGAAATCACATCAACACAGTACCGATCCATGAGACACTATCTTGAAAAAATACTTTGTCGCATAAATCATCCATATAATTTCTCCTTCAGCTATCGTAACAAACTCATTTAGATGTGAGTTATTCACTTGCA
>VCRD01000006.1:685379-763855 GCA_006783055.1 Trinorchestia longiramus | reverse complement strand
CATTGTCAACGATCAACTCTCTATAAATTCCCGAATATAACCAGTTTCTACGCACAACTTTCTAATGTCTATTCTAATTGCATAAATTTTTTCCTTCAACTGATGAAAGATAAACTGCCCTAAAGTTTAGCTGTCTTGACTTGTTATAAAATACCTCATGAAAATCAGGCATTGACTTGTAAAAAAGTAAACCTAATAGAAATATTTGATGTAAAGAGATAGATCATTCGAATGCTGAAACATATTGAGATGATCATTTAGATGCTGGAAAATATTAAAGTGATCATTCACAATTTCTGCTGTTGTCAAGCTTTTTTTAAGAGAGTTAAAAATGAAACAAACTTTTTTAAAAAACTAAAAATTTACCTGACTGGCATATTGTGCTCCGTTCATTTGTTGTTTCAGAAATGTTCTTAGGGCCTCGTACTCACAGTTGCTGTAAGACTTGCTGCTGTGAGTAAAGGTTTCTCAACCAAATATACCGTTTATGATGTCAGGTTCAAGCCCAACCGTCTTGTACCCGCAGCCAGGAGCTGGGAGTATAAAGCGAGAGAACTGTGAAGCCTTTTTCTGTGCGCAGCATATTAATGTGATATAACAGTCATCCTTGTGATATTGAAGGATATGTTGGAATATATTACTAATGTATGAAAAACAAGACTGAATCAACATTTTACAATGAAGCATTAATTTCAGTGTGGAAAATGGCGAATTGATGCTTCAAAATTGAGATATTCAGTTGTATAAGTTAGAAATAAAATTACGGCTATAATTTATTTCACATTTATTGAAACTTTGAAAAATCAAACTAAGTAAATGTAATTTTCATGATTTTTACTAAGGCGTCATATCACATGATTGAGCTACAAATCATTCTTTGAAGCGTATTGTATTTTCCATAACAATTGCATTATTTTACAAGTGAAAATTTAACACTAACTCATCATTATAATTTCTTTGATTTCACTAGATTGAATGTGCTTCATGACGCCTACATACATAACCAATTTTTGATGCTTTAAATATTTATTCTGATATAATTTTATGCGCTTAAGTATCTTTTCTCTGACATCTGATAAACGCTGAGCTCCGCTGCCTCTCTATTACTAACTTTATTCATACAGAAGCATTAATCACTAAGGATAGTTTACCCTCAGTAATTTGATAGCTTAACTCAAATGATAGATAATCAGATTTTATTTGAGTAAATGCAGCAATAGTTGAAGAATTATTTCATAATAACGTGCACAAATTTTTCAGCCAATGAAATCTCTTCTGGACAGCAAATATTTAGTCAAATATCTCTTGTTTTCAGTTACAATTCTAATGTTGGATCGAAAGCAATACTGTCGTAATAAATAACATTTTATGTTGCGGATTTCCTGAAGAACAAGTACAATTTTTGATATATGTCTCATCATTATGCGTAAAAAAAGATCTCATTGACAATTTTTGGCATCAGAGATGCGTTGCGAATTTCAATTCATTGATTTTTAAAAAATCTTTACTCAAAGAAAATTTTATTTCAACTTTTTTATTAAATGCTTTCCCATGCGTTTAAAATGAATTTTTGAACTTCTTTAGCTCCTAAGTTCATATAATATCAAATATTAGGTATCACATTGCATTAAATCATGAAAAATTTGTAAATAGAAGTATTTTGCGAACTAAGCATTTAAGTATTTTTCGATGAAAGACAGCAAAGCTCAAATTATTTTGAAGTATTCGTGAAACTAAAAAATGTTCAAATTTAGCGGACAATATTTCAGAATTATTGCAAATGCTATAGCGAGAGAAAGGCAGCATTATGAGTGCACAAATTTTAGTTCACTAAATAGAACTGGAATGCAGAGTCCGTTCAGTGCAAAGACATCAGATAAATTAAACCAGACGGCAGCACTGCACAGGTTCACTTGGGCGTGTTTTCCGACCCTGAGGACTTATGAGTGGCTTGAAGGAGCAGTCTCATGTGCCGAGTGAAATAGTCCTACATGTTTCTGATGATAATTACCTTTAATGTGATGCTGTTTATGGTGCAATGCTCAATTTCACTCCCTCTAAACAAGGAGCTGATATGTATGCTGTTTCACTCCTTTACCTATAACTTGCACGGTAAAGTAAGATTCAATATTAACTAATGTTAAGGTGCAATTAGATTTGAGAACACACTTTAAAATTTTAATTAGACTCAAATAACATATAAAACAGGACAAAAATGTTGTTCTCGAGAAGGCCCAAAGCAGGAATTTGTGAAAGTATTCAAAATGTATTAAATCTATTCAATTTTCTTCATTTCATTCAACCCAGACAGTACTTTCAACATTAATTTATTAAAAGAAAAATTTTTCATCAAAATTTTTTAGCAGAGGACCATATTTACTAAATGTTATTGCCCAAATATTCCCTAATTACTGAAACTTGAATTTCATCTTCTGATACAAGTGTATGTTAGCGAATATATTAATAAAAAAAAATTAACTTATTGTCGATTGTCATGTGATTCAACCTTATAAACGTTCAAAATGGGTGAATACATCAATAAGAGAATTACTAAGTTCAACTGAAAAAAATTGTTTTGATCTTCAAAATGGTTTGAGATCTTCATTCATCGAATACCAAATGGTAAATTTTTGGCTAAAAAGTTTGAAAATAGCAATGTTTCACCGAATTCGACCTCCCAACATCCGATCTCTCAACCAATTTATCTGTGTTTACCATATTTTGGACCTTACTCAGAAAAACTGAAAACACAATTACTGGCGCTCCTCTCTAGACATTTTACTAGCATAGAATTTCATATAATTTAAAGAAACAAATTTACAATTTGTTCTTTCTTCAATTATAAAGACAAACTTCCGTCCACTATGCAGGCCTCTCTAGTGTATTCGTACAGTTGTGCACGTTGTGCATCTGAGTACGTTGGCATGACCACACGTACTCTCGGAGCTAGAATGGCAGAGCATTTTGGAGTTAGTTACCGCACTGGTGCTCGTCTGACCAGTCCGTCTCATTCTGCTGTTCGCGATCATGCAGAAACTTACAATACGATACCCCGTTCTAGTCATTTCAAAGTAGTACGTGCAGCTTCAAGTGTTTTAGATCTTAGAATTTTAGAGTCTCTTTTTATTTTTAAATGCAAACCATCACTTAACAACCAGTTAAGCTCATATCCCCTTACCATTATAGGTTCTTAGTTGTGTTTTTGTCATATCTTTTTTGGCTATTCTTCTAAATTAATGTTCGTACATCTTTTTCATTTTTTGTTTCAGTGGTGTATGTTAGATTTTCTTTTAAAAAAAAGCTGATGATGGGTGTTAGCCCGAAACGGTCGCATTATAATGAAGTTTTTATCAGTGTGTTTTGCTCTCCTCTTTTTATTAAGTTCAACTTTATAAATTTAAGAACTTAAAAATAAATGAATGGAGTGTGGATCCACCAAAGAGAAAAGAAAGGGTTTGCGAGGGAGGATATAATATCGTTTGTCTTCTTCAGGCACGCCTGAAAACTAAACCAGAGAAAGCCAAAATAATACCTCAGAATCGATCAAATGAAAAATAACCCCAAAAATAATTAATTGGAATGAATAGGTGTAAGGATCTTCGAAACAAATTACGCTTTCTCAGACCAGGTTTTGAGGTTCTCAGTTTACTTCATTTTACACTATTAAAAGAAATAGTTCAAAGTTTCAAATGCAAATAGCGTCTTCAGCAATGTTAAATTTTAGAATCCTAGGGACGTTTCTAGTCGCAGTGGCAGCGTCAACGAACCTCACAATTAAGCGTTGCAGAGGTGCTGTCTCTGAGAGCCAGCAGTGGTGTTGGCGGCGGTCACTTTACATAGGCCGAATAACGCTCACGATCAGTCCTCGCTGGCTGAAGTGATTGCATCAACTTTGGAATTAGGCGCTGCCTTCGACCGAGCAGCTGCTTCAAATTTCGCAGTTTCCCGGAATCGGAGATTATGTTGCATGCAATTGCTCCATGGTCCCGAACAGGCAAGACATTTTTTTATGTTTAGGAACGAGTACTTGAACTGTAAAGGGTATTGGTATAAGTTCTCTTAATGTATAGTAGTTTCAGTTAATCGAATTCCTTGACTGTTTATCTCTTATTTTAAATTATGGAAACTCACAATTAGAAGTTTGTATACAAAGAATTGAGGTTATTGAAACAATTTCAATGAAAATATCCATTATTTGGTCGAAAATTTTTTTTTCTTTTTCAGTTCACAATTTTGCAATTGTATGCGTGTCATACAGCGTGTGCAATTGAATGAGCTGATGTTCTCTTCTAATAGCCTGCATTTTACGATATGTTCTAAAATCACAATATTGAATTCTGACTAATTACTGAATACTCACCACTGTGCAAACCTTGAGCCTCATCGTTCCACTCCCATTACCACTTTTCGTCATTGTCGGTACAGGAGAGTTGGAACTGCAAACACTAGTTATCTAAGTGGCAACCATCTTTTATCAAAATTCGTATAGAAAGTGGTAACCACCATCAAGTGGTAACCACCTTTTATCAAAAGGTTATTGGGGTGTGTGTCACCGTAACTACTAACGTCAGGGTAGTTATGGGGTTGTTAACACTAACTATCATGTTCATGTCAAAGTTATTATGGGAGTGTTGGGGCAGCAATCATTCTTTCTCGAAGGGGTTATAGCAGTGTTAGTACAATAACCCATCATTATCAGAGGGGTTATGAGAATGGTAATGCACTGATGGCTATTGATCACCTTGTTTTCAGACTGCAAAACGACGATGCACCGCCTGATAACGCGGTAACTTAGTACAGAATGCAGCAACATAACTTCCTTTTTTCAAAACGCTTTGCTTTGGAAAATAGGAAGCTATGTTGCCGCACCTTGTACTTTCTGTAACCTATACTATACCAGCAAAAAAACGCTTAGCAGTTTGTAGGATTCCTTTTGTTCGAAAAATAGAACAAAACTGTTTTGTTGTACTGAGAAATATTCAGGCAATCATATTGATAAATATTGTTTGTGAAACAGCAAGTCAGGATTTTTCGATGGACTAATATTACGAACTTAGCCTGTACTCTCATGTTTCACCAATGTAAATTTTGCATCTACAGAGACTTCAGTCGGATATCAATTTCTTTTTTTTTAGTACTGACGAACGCAATTCAGTATCAGTAACCTAAATTTATTTGATGCTAAAAAATTAGCCTGAAGCAAATGCGTTGTTTAAAACAAAGCATTTGAGCAAGTCACACGACGAACAGGTAATGAAGTTGGCCTGAAGACTTGTCAGAATTGAATAACAAATTACTGAGTGCAACGTTGACTGTCAGGATTAGGTAATCACGTGGGTATAATTAATAGGGTTCATTTTTTTATTTTGGTTAAGTAGGATGCAGGTTAAGTTACCATCATTCTATAATAATCGTTGTGGCGGGTGAAAAAGCAACTAAATGGCTGAATGTCATCTAGGCCAATTGTGTGAATTACTAACTGGGGTTACTGGGTAATTATTTATTTTAATTTGTCTGCCAAGTTATCTTGTGACTGAACGAACTGCTACATCAATTATAATCACTCATGTAAGGACGTGATTTCACTTAAATTTCAATGAAATATTTAGAATGTCATAAGTAATTTACAACATGATATTACTTATAAGTTATAAGTAATAGCCTAATCTTTGAACAACATCGTAGAAAACTGGTTCATGTTCAAAATTGAAGCACAACACGACTAATTTACAATCTTTCAAAGCTAAATTATTATATGCTCATTTTTTACAGTAACTAATACAGTGGTTCTTAACCTTGTTGGAGGTACTGAACCCCATCAGTTTCATATGCGCATTCACCGAACCCTTCTTAATTCAAAAAATAAAATTCAAAACATAGATAAATATTTTACTGATGCACAAAATGAACCATGGATTGACATTACTGTGTTCAAAGAATAAAATCATCACAACTTGATTTTCACACAAAAACAAAAACATAATAATGAATATTTGCTGCAAATCAGTGTGACTTCTGCTGTTCAGAGACCAGTTCAGAAATGCGCGGCTTCACCTTGGAAAATGCCACTCTCATGTCATTTTCGTAACAAAGTCTGTTCCTTTTCTTCGTTTTTATGCCCAGCATCCTCGAAAAGGATTACTTGTAAAAATATGTTGTAACAAACGGTATGAAAATCTCCAGAGCTTTCTTAGTAATAGCAGGGTAAGTTACCATTTGTTGACACCAAAACGTTGAAAGCGTTGTAGTTCTGAAGAGTTGCTGTTGAACCCGGCTCTGCTGAATTTCAATGATTTCATCAAGGTATTCATCATTGACATTTGTTGTCTCAACACTAAACGTGAACAGCTGTCTCACCCATAGTGGATATGATTGTCTTGTAGGGAAGTATCCGTCGAGAGACTTTGCAAGCCCATCTACATTTAAGTGCATGGCAATTGCTTGCTTCAGTTCCGCGGGTACAGAAATGTCTCCAATTCCAGATATGTACATCTTCGATCTTACTTACACAGTCGTCCAGCAGGGGAAAGTTTGCAAAGTTACGTTCTCTGTTCGTCGTTTCCCTAGCGGTAGTTTTTTTTTTTGAAAAGTCTTCAGGTTTTCCTCCGTTTCGATGATGTTGACTCCACCTCCCTGCATCTTTTGATTAAAGTGATTGAGAGCTGCAAAAACATCAGCCAAGTACGCTAAAAGGAGAATGAACTAAGAATTTTTGCAGCAACCTGCACGACAATGTTGGCGCTCCTGCAAAAACAGGACAAATTCTACAAACACGGCAAAAACACGATTCAGCACCTGTCACTGGGATAACCCCCGAATGTTAGAATAGTACATATGTAAGTACCTCAAATTCAGAGCCCTTTTCTTTACACAGCTCACTGAAAATACGGTGCCTCAGAGCACTAGTTTGCACATATGTAGTTCAGACATTCCACTACAATTTTTCATACTTCTGCCAGTTTTGGAGGCAAGTTTTTTGTTGCCAACGCATGGCTGCGCAGACTACAATGCGTAACAATGATGTGTGGTGCATCGGATTTCACCAGCGAATCAAAACCCGACTTTTTTACCAGCATGACTGGAGCTCTGTCCGAACAAACTGAAGAAACCATATCTCACGAAAGATTGTTGTTTTTGAAGAAGTTATCCACAAGTTTCTTCACATCGGCTGCCTTAGTTGTTGCTGTAAGAGACTTATAAAATAAAAAATCTTTCTCTATCACGTCGTCTTTCACATAGCGCACGAATACAGCAAGCTGGCTTAGATTGGAAACGTCTGTGGTCTCGTCCAGTTGAAGGCTGAATTTTGCCGGGATTGAAATCAGATCTGCAACTACTTGAGCCAAGACGTCTTTGCTTATGTCCTCTATTCTGTCGCTGATTGTATCATTTGAAAGAGGAAATTGGGATAACTTTATTTCGGCCTCTTTTCCCAGCATGATATTCCTCGTATTCAACACAGTTGGTTTTACGAGTGTTTCACCAATGGTGTGTGGTTTGCTCTGCATTGCGATCAGGTAAGCAACTTCATACGGTGCTGTGAGGATCGGTTTGTTGATGGAGACAAAGCCGAGAACAGGCAGAGTAGCCTTTTTATCAAATCTGGCTCTCTTCACCTTGAATTCAGCGAGCTTTGTGTTCTTGTATTTTCCATCTCCATGCAGCTGAAGGAAGTGTTCTCTTAGTTTTGCCGGTGCTAGATTAGAATTGCTGAACTTGACATTGCAAATCATGCAATTAGAACGCTGTCTCCCATCAGGTTCCGTTATGCATGTGAATCCATATTGTACATATTCATCCAACCACTTTCTTTTTTTGCTCGACATAGTAGGTATGAAGGGATTAAAATATTGAGAAAGAAGTCACAAAACGTATCATCACGACAGTCACAAGTCGACTACTAAGCGCACCAAATTCCCTGCAGCACAGATTGGCCAAGCGATGTAGCGTGATCACCTGCAGCCAATGATGGCCAAGCGGGGCGTCTCATTACGAATCATATGAGTCGGATGTGTGTCTTGACCTCCGCCGAACCCCTGAGACTGACTCACAGAACCCCTGGGGTTCGATCGAACCCAGGTTAAGAACCACTGATCTACTACAAGGGTTCCCAACCTTTTTTTCGCCCCAGACCTCGAAAGGAATTTCATTCAAACCTCGTTCCCCCTGAAACATATATCTTGTTCAAGGATAAATTATGCAAATTCCCAATAATATTGTATCAAAAAATATTGTTACTTTATTCTTCAATATAATTTGCAAAAGAAATTACAAATGTAGCCCTGAAACATATAACACATTAACATTGGATAAACTTCAGAAAATTATTCTCCCATCTGAAATAGAACAAATAATTAAGTAGTAAAAAATAGTACTAAATACTACAAGGACTAGTTCTCAAATGCTTGAAAAATTCCACTTTTTTCACACACAACAACAAAAAGTCAAACACATGGAATATATAACAATAAAAGTATACTTCACAAAGAATAATAAGTTCCTTGGAATATGTGCAAGATAATACTATCGAGATTCATACTTACAAAAGATTGCTAATCATTTTTATTTTAATGACTTTTTTGTTCGTGTTTATTGTCTACAAGTTTTTTAAAACGTAGAACAATGTTACTTACAGCTACACGCAAGTCTCTATTCAAGCGATTTGTAGATTTTGTTTTAATTGACAAGAGAGTACTGAATCCTGACTCGCATAAGTATGTCGTTTCAAATGGAATTAGCACAGCCAGCGCAGTTTTGCACAGTTTAGGAAAAATGACAAAAACCAAGCACCAATACCCTTCCAAAGTACATGTCTCAAATTGCCTTTTTAAAGCACCATTAGAACGCAGTTTTATAAGATCTTCTTTCAGCTCTTCCTCATCCGGCATTTACAGTAATACTATGCAATCGTCATTGCACTGTGCCACCGGAAAAAATAACAAAACTGAAGTAATAATGCGTCAAACGATATTATATTTTTTTGTATGACAGTTTGTTATATCTGGCAAGTATCATGATACAATCCTGTAACGTAGAAGGATTAGTATGAACTTAATTATTCCTTTTGTGCAGCATGACATGAGGAATGAAAACATACACAACGATCAAAAAGCTTGTCAAGTGTCGTATGAGAGTTGACAGGTGAGCTGTACAGGAGTACTCGATCAGAGATTACAGAGCTACTCATCTCACCACCGATCAACGAAGAGAACGAACTCACTTAGGTCTCTTTGGAGGCAGTCACAGTCATGATATAGATTCACAAGGAAATTATCCATTTTAAAGTGGGACACCTTTTTTACGTTGAATCTGCTGAAACTGTGGCAAAATTATCATCTCAAATTGGTCCAAATGATGAGTTTCATATTAAAAACTAATCGGAAGACCGTGGAATTCCACAATCTAGATCTTCTTTCATTCTGTGTGAAATATGATGCTCCCTCTTACTTTTACTGCACACATATTCAATTAGTTTTAAATTTGGAGAACATGTGTATAAACCAGTTTTTCAATCGGTAAAAGGCAAAACTCCCACACCCACTAAGTGATAATAGTAGTTTGTATGAATTTTAAGAATATCTCTCATTTTCTAAAATATTTTTAAAATGATAAAGCAAAGTCACTACTTTTGCAGAATGGGATTTGCTTAATAATGGAATAATCTGACGTGTTCTTGATAATTTGCTCAGACGAGCCGACAAAGGCCATGCAATTAGGACCTGCTGCCGACCACCGGTGCTCTCCAGTTAGACGTGCAGTAAACGCACGGCGCAATCACGCGAATTTTTTGCTCCAGACGCAATAAAAACGGAACCTTCCAGCAAATTACGTGCAGTGTCAACGCAATAAAAGAAACGAACCATTAATATTTTAAGCAAGGAGAATGTCATGAAAAAATCCTAGTGCAAGATATGCACAATACGAAGACTTGTAAAAAAATACTAAATTAAAGAAAAATTTGGAAATGTCGTTAAATATTTTGGATTTCATTAGTTTTATTCGATATATGAAATCCGGAACGAAAATTGCCCTTCTTCAAAGAGTAGACAGACTTCGAATTTTATTTTGGACAGCACTGTTTCGTAAACTTATTTTTCACTGTTTTTTGAGCAGCAGCCTTTCATTCGTTGTGTAGCAAACACGGTAACGTTGAAGGCTCACAAGAGGGCAGGTCTCGCAGTGCCCATTCTTGTTAGAGTTAAATGTCGACGACTGCTGCACAATTACATTGCTAGAAGAGTTTGGCATGTACATCCTCGTTTTACTACGCCAACGTTGTTTTCATTGTTTTTGAATTCATTGTTCGAGCATGGTCTGTAACATGTTGTTTTATCATACATAGAGAAAATGTAAATGTTCAAAATCCCTTGTCCTCCTTTACAGGGCGAAATATAGCAGCCATTGAAACATTAGAAAGAGTAGTAACAATCATCACTCATTCACTTATTGTAAAGAAAAGAACAACACGCATAAATAAAATTTGATTTATAAACAAATACAATGTCTTTCAGTAATCACAACTTTCACAAAATTCGAGCAATAATTTATGAATCAGACAAAATTTATATTAATTATAAAAATATCAATATGTTTCAAGGGTCATGCACACTTACAGGACATTTTAAGTTCTATAGTATTCAGTTTGTTCTGAAAGCTTTCATGTCACGGGCAATTATTTTTAGCCCTAAAAGAATATAGAAGCAAAACAACTGTTGCCACGTCTGGGGCTCAAAACAATCAATGCTTCATGAGAAAAAATAAGATTCAAGGTAAAATAAAATTGCATGATAAAAAATACCCAAAGGTAAAATCGGGTTATTGGTGGTCGAAACCGTAGTTAGTGAAGACGTACTGTGAAAACAACGTATGGTTGCTTGCTTTGGAAAGTGCAAAGCACTAGAATGTAAACCTAACACCAATAAGTCACATATAACCTCCCAGAGAGTAGTTTGCGCGATGATGGAAAAGTTTCTCAAATACAGCTTTAAAACTGCTACCGCTGTATTGAGAGATCAAAGAAAAGTATCAAATGGAATGCTTGCATACTAGTAGGCAGAAATTTCTCGTACAGTAGCAGTTTGCTATGTGCTAAGAGGAGCTGAATTGAAAAGATGTGTCCCAGAATCAAAGCCGCTAATCTCCAAGAAGAACCAAAAGACACGTCTGCTGTTCGCTCTGGAATATGTCTGCGCTACTGCAAAGTAGTCGAAGTTCATCTCAGCGATAAATCAAAACCATTCAACACGATTGCTTCCGGTGACTGAAAGGAGGTTCGATGAAAAATTAGTGGATGCGTTTCGCTTAAATGCGTCAGAAGCGTCAGGTTTGGTGGAGGAGGTACTCGATCGTGTAGAGCGTGATCTCTCATGATCTTTGAGGGAAATTTCAGCGCTTATTTAGCTTATATGCAAGAGTTCCAGAAAGAGTTCAATAGCAAAAATAATCATCAATAATCATTGGACATGTTTTACCATTGCTTCATAAGCGCATATTTCAAAGATAGGCCTTCTATGCTACGTTGATATCAAACAGCATGATCTTTCATTAGTGTCAAAGAAAATCATACTTGTATGTCTAAGTTTCAACAGGAAAACTGCGCCAGTGCTGATGTGACTAGCATTCACGCGGGGTTCTAGAACTCGATGTGCATCTAACACACGTATTGGAGAACTAGTGATGTAAATAACTGGACATTGAATGACGTGCTGTACAATGAAGAAAGTAGCCCACCCATTAGCAAGGGGACCAGCCTCCTGTTTATTAATCTATCTTCAATTTATGACTTTTTCACTAAAAAAACTCATGTATTTTCATGTAAAAATCCATAAAAGGATCAAAACTCCTTTATCCCTCTGTATAATGTCTAATTGCTCTTTGTCTTGCGGTGCCTAACTTATTTTCCCCCATTCAGTAGAAGAATTTTATTAACAAATAAAATTATTTTTTGAATAATTGGATCTTGCGTACAATAATTATTGTCTCTCAAATAGAAATATTGTAAGGATCTTTTTTCAGGAGACGATCCCAAAAGTTATTTTAATGGGTAAATTAAAAAATAGATTACTAACCATCCTTACATACTGTTAAGTATACTTAATATAATGAAAAATTATACTTTATAAATTGTTACTCCTTTTTTAGCTACCAATTCCCACGCATTTTTACTTGTTTGTGCTGGTAATGTTAATTGTTTTTATACCAAGTAGCAGAAAAAATGTTGTGCTTGTAATTTTGTATTTTACGCTTGTAATGTTAGTTGTTTTTATTCCAAGTAGTTGAAAAAATTAGGAATCAATCAAGCGTCTTTAAATATTTTTTATGAACACAAAGGCACAGTCTAATACCATGTTTATGTACCGTTCTCTGAAATGAAATTTTAAAAAATCAAATACATATGTAGATCCTAATGTCTAAGCTGGCCTATACTTTCCTTTGACTGCTTTACTTTCTCAGAAAGTATTCTATTCTACCCATGTCTTTATTCTTCAGCAATACTGAAGGGACTAGGCATTAGTTCACCCATATCTTCAGCGAAATCCAGAGGAGCTTTATTTTTCGCGTCTTTTGTTTTCCCTGCGTTAAATTCTGGAACCAGTTACTTAAATTCCATTGAATTATAAAATACGAGTATATAGACTATTACAGAGAAGTACTGTTTGTGTAAACTTTGAGTTAGTTTGCTGCTGTAACTTTTCTACTTTGTTTTCATGCATTATAAACTTAGGAAAAAACCGAACAGATAACAGAACAGTTTGGAATAGATATTTTTTCAACTAGTCAATGAAAACCGCAGAAAATAAAAAAATGCTAGAGGATATCACGTTTTACTCGTAAACTATGAGTACATAGTATGTTTTTAATATTTGGATACGTCCTGTTCTAATTATTTTGTCTCTCAGTTAAATACAATACTAAAAAATTAGAAAAATCAATTGTTAAAATACACTGATCTTAACTCATCGCCTGTGTACTCGTATATCTTGACAAAGCACTAACGCATTTTGTTTCGTTCCTGTGATATAGATATATTAAATTCTCATCTATTCATATATTGCTAAAATATAATGTAGCGTACTATCCCTACATTAAAATATCCTTATGTATGTGACACGCTCGATTAAAATGGTGTGCATGGTCAAGATGCACTCGCTCAACAATAGAAGAAGTCTTGATTCACTACTGTTAAGCTCCAAACTTTCGATGAAGCACATTTCAGGGATGCTTGCATCTGAACCTACATCTTTACTAATATTCATGACAAGCAATCCCACACAAATCGAGCTTCCATTCTGAGGGCCTAGATATCCGTAACATCAAACACCCAACAATCTAAAGATATAGTGCCAGGCCATTTATACGTGGGGTGTAAGCAACAAATCGCGTGCGTATCCCTTACTGCCATAACTTGTGGTTGGCATCAGATTCCTGTAGACAATCCCCAATTAAACTGTCGCTACTTCTAGCTCGTGTTGAAGAGAATTGTTGATGAGAGACGGAAATAATCTACGCGAACTCGTTTTTAACAACAAAATTATACATTTAATTTAGAAACATTTTTTCTCTGAAATTGGTCAGAACAAGTTATTTATAGCTTCTGGTAATGTGGTGTTTTCTATTAATATTAGTTATTTGTTTAATTCTGATAACTACAGATGTTTTAAAAGCTCTAAGCACTTGCTATTACCAATGAAAATGAACACAGGTTACGACGGTCTTAACGAGAACCATACAGGGTTTTCAATTTTTATTCTTGCCATGGACGTTACAAAATATTATAAGCGGCACGTGTGCAGTGAAAGACTGTATTTATTGCTCATTTATGTTCCTTACAAACTTTGTATTCATGTACCTTTTCAAAAAACTCACTTACACTAGTCAGTAGCATTTTTCCTTTGTTTATATCTCTTTGTATGCATAAATCATGCGGTCACCCATATCATAGTTCAAACAAATAAAGTGCATCGTTTTCTCCAAGCTCAAATATGATATCAAGAGCACAGATGAACGCGCTTTGTTTCCTTCATTGCAAAGAAAAAACATGTCTGTGTTGTCAAGTGGAGCTTCAAATAAAGTTAAGGTCGTGTTAGACGAAGTTCAAAGGAAAACCGAGCCACATGCTTGTTCTCTGTACTTTTCTAAGTGAGTGGCTGCCCGCCGCTTGCGACTAAAGGTTTAGGAAGTGAAGTTATTTTGTATGAGTTGGTTTGAAGCAATTTTCCTTATTTTTTCAGCTCTCCCGCAATACCCCATTAGGCGCGAAATAAGTTTTGGGTCGCTGAACCGGAAGAGCAGATAACCGGGTTAGGGAGGGAAAGCCCAGCTTCGCCATCTCCCAAAAACATAACGGTTCCTGCAGAGGACGGAGGAGTTAATAAAGAACTGACACATGCTCAGAACTCTCCTAAATCAAGCGAAACACAAGAAAAAGTAACCTCAATGCCCTCTGTTAACACGACTTTTGGAAAATAAATGATATTTTAAGTAAATACGCTTCCTGAACACGAACAACCTAGAAGATCTAAGAAACAAATGTTTTGGAAGTTTGAAAATCGTTTTAGGGCGTTCAAAATTCACAGTAAGCAAGAAATGGCGACGTCGTATATTTTACCTGATAAGCGTACTTACTTTTAATCACTACACATGTAGAGCACTTGAAGTGTACCAAGAATTTTAGTTGAACGTGTACACAATTCGATCTAATTAATATATGGGTCTGCGTAATAAAAGGGGTTGGTACACACTGCTCACCTGTTAATCGTAAAATATACCCAGTAATAAAATGACATACCTAATTTTTTCCCGTGAATTACGAGTGTTTTGAACTTGCGGTGACCCAAAACGATACAAATTCTAATGTCAAGAAAGTGCAAATGGACTTTTTAACAGAGCACTTGAAATGATATGTAGATGAGTACTTCACAATCGATTTCTGAGCTAACCGAGGCTGGTGGCGTCTAAAATAAATACATACTCACTGATTTGTTTTTAGTTGTTTCTAATTATTGTGGCCTATGAAGTTATTCTTTCATTCTGAGGCCTTACAGAACGAGTCTAAAATTGTGAACTTTATAGCATTGCTAGCATACTGCATTGCACTGAATGAGGAGGAGACAGTGGTGTAGGAGTATTTAAAGTAGCAAAATATTTAATAATTAAATAGTAATAATAATAGTAATATTTAAATTCTTTAGAAGTAATATTTGTTGATAACACAAATAAGATTTCGAAGGTTCATCTTCTTGAAGGAAATTTTTTTTGCATTCTTCTAGTTTATGATATAAACAATAAAAAGGCTCTAAATATGACAGTTTTGTTGATAAGTTTATTTTGGAACAAAAACTGTTAGTACAGAAACCTAAAAGAAAAAACTAGTATTCTCTTCGATCTCGTTATGAATATCGAGACAAGAAGTGATGAAAAATTGTCCAGACTGGTCTCATCACTTCAACGCAAATAAACTGATTGAAGCATCTGAAGCAGTTCAGCCTTTGACACAATATTGTTTGCAGGCCATCATTGTCAGCTCACGAAGTTTGCTTAACTTGTTTCATTCTGAATAACTCCGTTTTCTTGAGCACGCACAACCACATTGTCGTATGTGTCATAGCACGGAAAATAAGCCAAATAATATTCATCTAATTATCTAACCAACTTGACGAGACGTTAAAAAATATTTGCGTGCAGTCACAGAAGTTGCCGGGGTAAATGCACTAATCAAATCAAGGTTTTCAATATTGTCGTGACCACTGTTAGACAAGACGAACAACTAGAATAACTGAAAACAAATATTGAAAATACCTATAAGCTCCTCAACAAGATCCTTTAACCATTGTGCTGTTATCTAACAATTTCAGCACTAGTTTCTGCCAATTCTTTCACATAATAATTAGGATACAAGTAATGTCTCTTCGACGATTGTGCCAAAGTACACACTCAAACAGAATTGGCTCAACCGCTACTTCTGGTTACGCCCAAATTTAGCATGTTTGAGAGACATTATTTGTTACTTCGTTAAATATCACACCAAAAATCTTTCTTTACTTCGCAAAGAGTACACTTGTGTTAGACTAGAAGTTCAAGAAATCAATGAACTTTTTTCTCAACACAGGCTCATGGATAAAATAGAGTTCAGGCGAATATGGTGAGGCGTCTGTAGATTGTCTGAGAAAAATAAAACTTTCACACGTGCCTAGCAGTGAATACAACGATGCACTAATACAGAACTCCATTTTTGGAAATTAAGTATTACATTAGCTAGTCTTGCAGTTCTTGCTTGTACTTCAGATATTTCGGACGCTTTTTGAGAAAAATGGGTTTTAATTAGGTGTGTGTCAGTATGATGAGTTTTACTTTTATCTCTTTGATAAATTTTCTGAAGCTTAAATTTTAAACTGTGAAGGAAAAACTGCCTTATTTTCTCGACAGAAATTTATAAATTTTCTCAAATTTTCACCATAATCAAATGGTTCATTACCTGGTCCATCCAACATATTAATAGACATAGATGAGTGTGTTATTAATAGGCGCTATGAATAAAAATAAGTCCTCTTTCATGCAAAACATGTAATCTTGAAAAAATTTATAAAACTCTTCGACATCAACTGAAAAACAAGTAATCTTGAAATTATTCTTATAAAATGCTTAGACGTCAACTGAAATAAAAAACTTTTGGACCAAAAATAGAGCTTCTTTCTTTAACTTTATCCATTCCGAGAACTCATGAATGGTAGTTCCATATATAACGTTTGTTTTGTTGTTCTCAGGGTGACATCAGGAAAATACCCTTTTTAATTTAGGAAATTACTCAGGAGGTTGTTTATTAGAAATTTGGGATACTTATTCTTGGTTTAAAGTCTATAATGCAGAGGTGTCCAAAGTTTTTTAAGTGAGGGCCAAATAAAGAAAAATGAACAAATGGCCGGACCGCCCGATAGATCTAACGTGTCAACACATAAATACTGCGTGTATTTTTAACTCACCTATAATGTGAAGAACACTGCACTCTGTGGGAGCAGTGATGCTGTCCTTTGGAATGAAAGTTGGCCGACATGCCAGGAGGAAGTTTAGTGATTGACACGAAGAACTTCACAGAGGTGACTATCTGTCATTTTGGTTCTCAGTCGGTTTTTGTTCTGATTTAACAGAGAAAATGTTTGTTCACATATGTATGTTGAGCCGAACAAGCTCATCATTATTTTTGCGCTGCGTCTCATCAGAGAAAACTTAGCATTATCCAAAGTCCGATAGAAGTCAGGGAGGTATTCAGAAAATCGCCACACTGCATTTCAACCAGTTCTAACTGAAGACTCTCCTCCACTTCTTCTGCATCCACCAGAAAGGGAGTTGAAAACAGTTTGATTTGTTTTTCTATGACAGAAAAATCTTGAAACTGATAGTTGAATTCTGTCACGAGAGATGCAATCACAAACACATGTTTCTCCTTTTTAGCAGAAAGGTCAACCTTTGGATAAGCAGACTTGACTTCAGAGAGCATTGGGGAGTGCGCAGAATTGAAGTTTCGTAGTTGTGTCTCAAACAGGTGGAGCTTTACACAGAAAGCTTTCATGTGCGCGCATAGGTGCGGCACTAGCTGATCTAACCCATGTAGGTTCTTGTTCAGTGTACTCAGATGATAAGTAAAATCAACTAAAAATGCCAGGTCTGTCAGCCAAAAAGCATCACTCAGTTCAGCGAGAGGTCTACCCTTTTCTTTTAAAACTCATTAATTTCTAATCTCAGCGAATAAAACCTTTCATTTATTTAAATTTATTAAATCTATTTTAAACCTTTTAACCTTTTCAGCACAGAGCCGCAGCTGAGCCAGCGCACATCTCAGTGGTGGAGTACATCTTTGTACTCAGTATTCACATCAGATAAGAATGCGTGGAACTCTCTATGAAACAGTCCTCTTGCTCGAATTATGTTGACAGTTTTTACAATAGTAGTCATCACATCATCCAGCTTGACAGTCTTGGCACAAAGTGCTTCTTGATGGATTATACAGTGGATTTTAGTAGCTTCTCCTCCGCTCTTAGTTACCTTGGTGCACACCATCGATGTCATTCGTTTCCGCTCGCCTGTCATGGTTGTAGCGGCATCCGTTGTCACTCCACAGAGCTTGTCCCATGTCAGCCCGATCTTTTCAACTGCCTTTGTCACCGCTTCAAAAAATATCTTTATCCGTAGTTGTGTTTCCCTTTTAGGCTCATTATATCAAGCAGCTCTTCCGTACAACTAAAATTATCATCAACTCCATGCAAAAAAAATTAACAGCTGTGTGGTGTCTGTGGCATGTGCTCTCATCGCATGCTATGGAACAAAAATCAGAAGCAGAAGCCCTGTCTCTCAGTTGAAGTTTCAAGTTAGAGGAGAAGTCCTCGATTCTCCGTGCCACTGTATTTCTGGATAAACTCACGTTGTTAAAATCCTGTACTTTTTCCAGACACATTATTTTTGTGACTTTTATGAAGCATTTCTTTGTGAAATCACCGTCTGTAAACGGTTTGCCGTGCTGAGCAATAAGTTTTGCGACTTCATAGCTTGCTATTGTGACATTTTCCTGTAATTTGTTAACACGGGGAAAAACCTGTTGTTGAGTTTTATACGATAGAAAATGTCAAAAATTACAGGAAGTATCAAATATTTTTTAAGTAATTTAACTTTCCTTCCGTGATTATGTATTTAGGTCTATTCGTATACGAATTTAAGCGATTAGCTACTTTTTATTGTGGTTATCAAAATGAATTTATAATACTATTCGAAACAAACTCTAAAATGAAAGTATCCGATATATCGTAAGATGCTTCCTAAAATTTCACTCGAAAAGTCATTCAAAAAATTAAAGAACACGCTAGAGAAGTAAACCTTAAAACTAATTTATCTAAAAAATGCAGAAAGTTGGTTTTTTGACCTTTTATGGGGTTCAAACTGAATTCATTCAAATTCTAAGGAGACGGTCTGGAGGAGCGAGCAAGGCGACTTACCTACGAAAACAGAGCACATCACAAGCAACATGAGGCATTAACGCTCTGTTCAAGAACTTCTGTGTTTTAAAATCGCTTCTATAGTTGGCATGGACCGATTTTGGGTTGACTGGCTTCACCTGGTGTCGAGACGGTGAACTGCACCCATAAATTGTGTTGCGCTCCAGCTTCTTGTGCAGGCCATATTCAATTATATTTTCATAATTTCATGCAGGCCAATAAAAACTGGGCTGCGGGCCGCAGTTAGCCCGTGGACCTTAGTTTGGACACCTCTGCAGTATAAAGTAATCATTTTCATGGTGTATTGAAGTGTACCAAAAATTTTGCATGGTCGGTGTAGTAAAGTGGTCAATGATCATGCTTAACTTTATAAATCTATTATACAGGCAGATGTATGTACGTATGTACAACAGAAGTAATTTGTTCTATTACCCATGAATGTAAGTTTTCTGTTGGAACAAGTTAAGAAAAGGAATCTGATTTTTTGTGAGAACATCTAAGAAAGTTGTTTGATTATTCTGTTGTCCTACCATAATAAATATATTTGGGTTAGTCGATATAATGGAAAAATTTATTAGTTTCTGCTCCTGAGTGAAACATAACGATTGTATCGTCCACCTAACTTAGAATACGAGATGATATAAATTTTTATAAATAAAGAGAGATGTCAGAACCCATCCTGAGTTCATCAATTAGGGGAAAAGTCCTGATATTGAATAAATTAAAATGAATTCTTCAGTGTAACGTTAAATAATCCTTTAAATGGGAGTTCATCGTAGTTTATGAACTCCTCATTCCCTTTAAAAATACGATCAAGTAAAAAATTGATGGCCTCCTATAGCGGCAGTTTGGTGTATGTACGCAGACATCACGTCATTAATACTCCTAAATAATTTATTCATGTTACACATATTGTTACTTTATACATATTGACAATGGGGTACATCAACTGTCTGTAGCTTTGCTTAAGAAGCCGCATCAGAAGACTATTAACTAGTCTTCCATGCGTTGCTTTATTTAGGCAGACTACATTAAAGCTTCATCACTGTACTGTTTCTATTTTGTATCTCTCTCTATAAACGCAAAACGCATTTAAAATGGGTTCACCTATAAAATGAAAATAAAATAATCATTGACGTATTTTTCTATTTCCATTTTGTTGGCCATTGCCATCCATCGTTTCAACATATTAAACAACTAGCCAATGAAATTATTATTTCTCAAAAGCAAGCTATGAAATTTAGTATTTCCAGGGACACTTGAGGCATCCGAGCGCAAGGAGGAGGTTTTAATTAAGTGACTCAAAGAGCTCGTCGGTGCTTATTGCTCCGTTAATTAGAGTTGAATCTTCGTGCAGCTCAGCGCGTATATAAGTCCTGTTTGCTCGGAAACTCCGTTAGTTTCCATGGCTTTGAAAATATTTTGCACCTTCATCGCAAGAAATTCTTCAAAAATTAAATTGAACGAGATGTATAGAACAGAAAGTTTTCATATTCGCGAATGATTTTGCTCGGAATTAAGTACTAGTTACGTTAACTCTTTTAGGCAGATCGCATATGAAATAGTGTGGTCTTAAATTGTTGTGAGTCTTCGGTTGTTATGAATTCTGAAGTAAAACCTTGATAGCAGGTTTTCACATACATCATTTTCATTACCTTCATGGCGCAGGATAACCACAAATCGGCCATCCATTGCACAAGTTGGGGGAGTTGGCAGAGCAGAGTTTGATAGTGGTGCATATGATAAGAACAAGCAGTGGAGAGGCCTACAGTATAGACTCTATAAGTGTTTAGTGGTGTTAGAGCAGCTCCAAGTTTCTCCATTGGCTGAAGTCGTCGCACTTTGTTGGGATCTCGGCCGCTTTCTGAGGCTCTCGCTAACGGGCGCTCTTTGAAGGCAAGATTGCTGTCTCATCCCGGCCGGTGCGCCGACCTAGATGATGGGCGCATAAAGACGCGCACAGCATCCATTGTAGCAAGCCATCGTTACCTTCGCCCTGTCAAATTATATCGCTCGCCCAGCGCACCAAGAAAGACGTGCGCTCTAACCTATAGAAAAACGAATTTAGCAAAGGCTTCTACAAAAGATCTGCGTTTGGATAGCATAAAGAGGATAATGGAAATTTCGTCTTTATAAGCTAGTGTAAAAAGATCATGAAGGGTTATTACTCTGAAGTGGATGGGCTGTACACGGAAAGGCTTTTCGTCCGTTCTGTTGTTATCTCTTTATTGGTCTTATTAGTAATAAGCATGTGTGATTTTTCTCAACAGATTTAATTGATAACTTATATAGGAATATTTTATCAAAAATGAACGTGCGGCTCTTTACATTGAAATGAGGAATATATTTTGAATTTGAACTATATATTTATATATATGTATATATATATTGTTCATTACTTTCCTTAATGTCTCTGACAAAATGTTGTTGATCTCTTAAATGATGTTTATTTTCAATTGCTGTAAAGTATCAGGCATTTCAATGTAAACATTTTCCTTTAAGTATCCCCAGAGAAAGAAATCATGAGCACTTAGACCTGGAGATCGAGGCGACCACGGTATATCACCAAAACGAGAAATTATTCTGTTTGGAAAAATTGCTTTTAACATTTGCATTGTTTCTTTCGTTGTGTGCGCTGTAGCTCCATTTTGTTGGAAAAAGGTAATCTTTGTGTTATTATCTCCAATTTCAGGTATCAAATATTTTTGAATCATCTGTCGATACAGGTTTCCAATAATACAAATTGCATCACCATTAGCATCTTCAAAAAAATATGGTCCAATGATACTCGAAGACGTGATACCACACAATACTGTTGTTTTAGCTGAGTGAAGTGGACGTTCATGAATTTCTTTTGGATTTCTGAAGCCCAGAATCTGCAATATTGGTTATTAACAAAATCATTGAGGTGAAAATGCGCCTCATCAGTCATTATTCAATCCTTTACAAAATTTTCATTTTCTGCAAGCTGCATAAATCTATTCGCAAAATCTAATCGCTTTTGGTAGTCCGTAGAATGGAGTTGTTGAGTTAATTGAATTTTATATGGATGATACTTTAGATCTTTTACCAAAATACGTTGCAGTGAGGTACGTGACATTCTCAGTTGAATTGAACATCTCCTAGTTGACGTTTTGGGCCGATCAGCAACACTCGTTGCAAAAAGCTGAATTGAAGCACCAGTTCGTATGGTCCGTGGCCTGCCACAACGTTGTCTGTCTGCTGTTGTCCCAGTTTCTCTAAATTTCAATACGTTTTTTATGCTCTTCTTCGAAGGACTTCTTTCAATACCATCAATATTCCTGTAATTCCTCTGAACTGCAGTAACCAAACAATTACATCAGAAGAAAAGTTCCACTATTTTTGCTCGTTGTTCCATTGTGTAACAATTCATTTTGGGGGATGGATTTTATGAATTTTTTGGGCAATATGTTGTGATTGTCGGTAGACTTGATACGCTGGTAGAAAACTTTGAAATCTCCTCATTCTTTCTGAATTAACCAAATCTCTTTATCATTTGTAGTTTTATAGCTATAATACAGGGTGTCTCAAAAAAATGTACTCACACTTCGAATGCGAGATCCTTTATTTATGAACATACAGTGAAATAGAATAGCTTCGAATACAGAAGACAAATGTGATTAAAGAATCATGTTCGCAAATGTTCGAATTGATGGCCATTATTGTCCAGACAACGCTGATAACGCACACCAAGGGTGCGTTACATTTACATTTTTTTGAGACACCCTGTAGTTTTAAAAAGGTACCTTACTTATGGGCTACCCTGTATATGTAGATATCAAGTTGGTGCAAAAGTTGTTGCTGATTTTGAAGAGAAGAATACAAAATTATCTAAATTGGTATCATGTCTATTTCTATTGCTGATTTATAAAATCATGGGTAATTTAAACCTCTTTCTTTCAGATTATGAAGGAATCATTCATATTTTGCTGCATTATTTGCACGTATGTTCAACCCAACTAAAGAACAAATCAGACATGCTTTCCTCTACGAGTTTCATAGAGGTTTCAGTGCAAGTGCTGCCGCACAAAACGTTCAAAGTGCATATGGAAATGATGCTGTGAAGGAGAGAACTTGCAGATGGTGGGTTTCCGGTTTTCGTAAAGGAAATTTCAACTTGAAAGACGAGGTTAGAGGTGGTCGCCCAAAAAAGCTTGATTTGGAGTTGTTGGAAGCCGCTATTCCTGAAAATTCGACAGTAACCTCGAGGGAACTGTCCAACCAATTTGATGTAACCCATACAACCGTGGTACGCTAACTGAAACAAATGGGAAAGGTTTCAGTATTCGGAAAATGGGTTCCGCACGAACTGTCTCCTGAGAATCTGTGCCAACGTGTTTCTTGTTGCGAATCTTTGCTTTGATTGCAACTTGATTGGGAACTTGATTGGGAGGTTTTACCCCATCCAGCATATTTTCCCGACCTCGCCCCTTCTGATTATCATTTATTTCGAGGATTACAGAACCATTTAAATGACCTTAGGTTGACATCACGGGAAGAGATTAAAAATGAGTTAGATTCATATTTCGCATCAAAACCTCAAGAATTTCACAAATGAGGCATACATAAACTCGTTGACAGATGGAATCAGGTTATAGAAGCCCAAAGATGTTATTGTTATGAATAAATTCTTCAAAAATAACTATTTTTTCATTCTCAGAATTGAGCTTACAAATCGGCAAAATTTTTTGCAACAACCTGATATTATTCTCCATAACTCATGGAGAAATATTTGAATCTTGACCATTACAGGCTATGAATCTAGAATCTCGACTTCAGTAGGTTTTAGGTTCAGAGACTTGAACAAGTCTATGGTTTAATGGGAAACTTGTTATGGTGATGTGGTATAATGAGAAACCTATTGTGGCAAAATCGATAACGTCAGAGAAATTTAACGTGGGGAAATTTCTCGAATGTCTTGACTGTGTTTTCGTTGAGAGGTCGTGAGGAGCAGCGCATTGACGAGCTCGTACGTACAGGAGAGCGGTATCTGTAGAGCCGAATTACTCCCTCACGGCTGTGAGTTGAGTCGAGTCTAGGTGATTACCTCCAGTGTTGAATTACACGGAGCATCAGGATAGCGCTTTTGTGTTTCGAGGTCCTGTTTGTCGGTCGATGTTCCAGCCTTGCTGTGGAACAAAGAGAAGGACGCAGATCCTATGTGCACTGGTGTAGTGTACTTAAAAATCCTGATGAGAATTCTTTTGCTGTGTTTGCTGTTATGTCGTTAAGTTCATCCGATTAAATTACAAGGTCAATATCTTGATCACTTGACTTTGATGGCTTATGATTAAAGTCCGTTGTAGTGACCAATCTTTGGACTGCAATTAGTTATGATAACTGCATATCCCACCACTCGGCTAATCATGAATGTTTTTCGCCGTTCTACCTGCCTTTTATCTCCAACATCTCATGTAGGTACGCGTCTCTGTGCACCAGTCTGTATCAAAATTCCCTCGCCATCGAGCTTCCCTCGGAGTCTCGAGTGGCATTCTTTCTAGTGACGTTCATTAGCTGTACTGGAATTAAAGGATCAGAGAGAATATTCAGTCACATGATATTTATTTGCACATTTATGTATGCCCTTATTTATTTCATTAGCACAGGTCGAAAATACATAAACTGTTCACAGTTAGTGAGCTTTTCACAAAAATACATCTATCGTAGAAAAAACTCAGTTCATAGTGAAAACGTTTTCCTATAAATGAGTTTTAATTTTTCAATTTCGTGGCTAATGACTTACATATACAAGTAATTAAGTATATCTTAGTGATGATATTTTATTCATGAAAGATTTAGCTTCGGCAATAGTTGAACTTCTGATATCGTGCATCGCGTTCTTTTTTTTAGTTCTGTGACTTGATTATTCACTTCGAAACTGCATCTTTTAAGACTGAGAAGAGTTAATTTAACAGCCGTTAACAAACCATAAGTTTCATGTCACAACTCAAAAACTTATGAGTCGAAGAGCACACTTACTGTAGGCTACAAAGAAGGTTAATTATTTCATGAAAACGGTAATGTTCATAAAAAAGTCGTTCAAGTTGTTCAGCAACAACCGTACGTCCTTACACGACCCATGATACAGACCGAAATGTCACGACGTTCCTAGGCTTAAAACTATCAGTTCATCCAGTAAACCTTAAAAATTTATCTAGAACTTCTAGTTAACCCAAGGGCTGACAAGAACAACATAACAATCTTTATTTCCAATCAAGTACACAGTACATAGACATTTAGTACATTGGTTTTTAAATTCTTGAGGTTAACATTCTTAGAGTAAGGATGATGGTGAGCTCCATGCGACGATCCTGGGATGTGTGCGATGATCCATGGGCGAGGTCTTAATTGCTGAGGTCTTACCGATAAGTGCGAGCTCACGGCGTGAAACGAGAAACAGCTCGTATTCATTGCCGGGTTTCGAACCCGCACGCAGTCTTTCTGCACAAGCAGAGACCCGATACAGAACACGGGCCGCATACCACTCGACTACGGTGGCTACAAGAGGACAAAAGTGAGGTACTTGTCAGTGCAAGAAAACAATCATGGCAACACCATGTAAGTTTCAGAGCACTGCGTGAACCGGTGTTGAGACTCTCCCACTCTGAAATCAGTTATTTAATAAACAGAATTTGCGAGTATATAAATAATTTAATGAAGAAACAAGTTGAGCCTGAAGTTATTCATATCCTGTGATTTCATCTTCGTTTTTTAGTTGTTTTCATTCCGTACAAGCACACAAACAGCTAATTTCTTTTGTTGTTAAATTATATGAATAAGGAAACTGTGGTAAATAATAAACATCAATAGTATTCAAGAAATATATAATTTTTCAAGTTAATAAGTAAAATACGAACATAAAAAATAGTAACGTCCAAATATATTCATACCTTGCATTTAATAATCAATTGCACAGCCTTTGTTCGTGATCACGGCTTGCAAGCGGTTTTGGTAAACAACGGTAACTTTCAACAACGTTTCTACACTTCTCTACAGTTTTTAATTAAAAAAAACATTCGTCTTTTGAAAAATTTTACAATCATCTGAAATTTCACCGATTTCTTTTCATTGCTTATTTTTTTAATTGATGCTATAATATTTTTAATGGAGTTGGAATCAGGACTTTGACAGGGTTATGCTGGGCTTTGACATGCAGTTTAATCATGTCAAATATATGCATTGCAGGAGACTATAAAACATAATGTTCTATATCTTCAAATAGAGAAAAACAAGTTTTCTATGGAGGAATTAATAATTTCGGGCACAGCTGCATATAACAATGTTCAAAGTTAAATCGTACTTTTAATAACATTATTTAGAGAACTAGACAAGCAAAAAATAGTGAAAATTTACTCACGAAATACTTTCGATCCATAAACTATCCTGAGGAAAAGTTGAAATGCTTTGCGAGAAGTTGAAAAAGTTTATAGCAGGATTCTCAGTCACGTAAAATATGAACTGTTCATCAGGCGTGTACGAAAGCCTAATTTGTCAGAACTCAAAGTTTAAAATGGAATTATTTGGATTGCAACAACCGACGCTGACAACGTTCTCGACATCTTAATAAGGAAACTGTTTTTCGAGTTGATTTACAGCGCGAGATGACGTATCATGCTATATTTTTTATGGAAAGACACGAGTAATTATAGTTAGCTCTTTTATTTCCAATTAGAAAATTTTGAAGTAAACATCAGTTCCCTAGTAAAATTTAGTTCATGCAACCAAACCGTAAAGCTCTTACGTATAACATGTAATTTCATATTTATTTATACATCGTGTATAAATATCGTCACGCTGTTTTTGAGACAAGTTCTACAGACGATGATTCTCAGTTCACTTCTCCGTTGTACGTACAAATTTCAGTCCATTAAATTACAACAATTACAAATTACAATTACAACACCAGCATTAGACTTACAGGCTCGTACTCATGGATTGTTCAGCAATTATTTGCTATCAGAATTTGAAGCGTCAAGTTGATTCCCAGCTCTAGACACTCTTGTCATATCTGTGTATAAAATTAACATAATTTGGTCTGACTGATGCAGAGAGGAAATGGTTGTCATTTTCATTTAAAAATCTTATAACAATTACGCAGAGGAAGTTCTAGAATATGTTTGTGACATAATCCAAATTTCTTTCGTTATATGAGACTTGAATACGAACATTTCACATTTGAACTTTATACTCGTATGCATTATCTGCTAAACAATGTAGATTTTTCTCAGAGTGTGCGCCTTGAAATATTGCATATATATGTTGCAGCAATTCTATTTATTATAGCACCTTTACCTACGATAATTATAGCACCTTAACTTACCTTGCCCCTTAATTTGACCTACCTTTTGTACTCTTTGTGAGACGACGATTTTAATTTATTTTTGCTCACGTATAACATTCTTCAAAGATTAATTTAGAAATAGGAGTATTATTTTAATAAATTTGTTCAGGGGCCGCTAAACTTCCAGCAGGAAAGGCAAACTGATAAAAATTACTTAATAAATGAGCATTTATAAAATTGATAGCTGTGTTTTCTCACAATTCAGTTCAGAAACTCATCCTAAAGTTCGTCTTCAATACTTCCCTCACCTAGAATTTTACACGTCAACTCGTGTTTTTATGCTTCCATCAAGGACTACTATAAACCAGGACGTGCAGAGCCATGTAGCTGACCATGGTAGCAGAGGCCAGTTCACAGAGTTCAGTTAACCTCTATCTGTCATAGTGCAAACATGTCGTAGTCTGTCGCTCGGCTTGAATCGGACATTGTTGTTTGTTTCGAGGCACATTGCTGCATTTCTAAGTGGATACTGTTTGTTTACAAAGTTTATTACTAATTATATGTATTAAAAATGCTGAACAAGTGTGGGGTTGTGTGAACAAGTGAAATCCCTCCCAGTATCTTCAATGTGCCTGCTTCATGTCTGCCATCTCCAAAACCTGCATCTCGCCCGGCAAAAGTGGAAGACCAATAACTGAGGTATTTTCTTCAGATGGATAAGATTACTTCATTTGATGCTTTCAAACCTGGACGTAACCTGCAGAAGCAGTACAAGAACTTGATTATTTCAAGATCGGAAGAAAGGCTTGTGTGTTTGTTCATGACCGACAACTTCACTGAGTGCAGCCTGTCTGTGATTTTCGAAAACAAGCCCACTTTGTGTTCCTCACTAACGCTCAGTGCGTTCAAGAACGGCATTAGTGTATCACTGTTTAAGATACTTCATCCCAACAATGGAAAGATTTAACTATAATCAACCTGTAAAGTCTAAAACTGCAGCAACTCGGCTTTCTATAAAGTGGCCACTAAGGTCATACAATAATACATGTTAAGTCCGGTTAAAATTGGTATTTCAAAGCATTACAGTGCTTTAAACTATTTAAATTCACTGTAAAATCTTATTATCCCTTCTATTGCTTGAAAGAAGTAATTTTTGATCAATTTGTCCGATAGAAAATGTTATGTTACTAAGAATGCAATGGCCTCCGCTACCGCAATCAGTTACATGGCGATGCACGTCCTGGTTATAGTAGTCCTTGGTTTCCATTCAAGTGCAAAAGAAGTGTATGAGTACCCAACTGCATTAGAACTCAAGTTGAAGTTCTGGAAAACGCTCCTTTGGAAATAAAACAAACGATAAACAACATGTCAGGGCTTCAAGAATTAGGCAAAGATTGTTTCGAAATGGTATGCATTTATTGTAAGATCACTTTTGCTATCTGCAATTTCCATTTACTTTCAATTAATTGATTGCAAAGTTGTGTTCATTGGTCGTTAAGATTATAAATATATAGGCGAACAGGAGGGAAAACTAGGAAACGCAAACAAATGTTAGCAATAAAACAGTAAAACAGTCATTGGAGCTTTTCCAAGTTAAAACTAGAGGTAATTACTACAGGGTGTGGCAACATAACTTCCTTTTTTCAAAGCAAAATGCATTTACAAAAAGGAAGTTATGTTGCTGCACCCTGTAGAAAGAGGTTGATGTAGACATTACAGACGAATGTCTCCTATTCTTGGTGATCTTGATGTAGTTAAGTGTATTTAAAGCCTCAGAATTAAAATATCCATACTGAGAACATGTTCGAACCACAATCTTATAAAGTAACTCCCACATCATAATTAAAAATACACAATGCGAAAGACAAGGCTAGAACCATAGGCTTAAAAACCGACATCATAAACTAGAGATCAGTGAAAATTAGTGTAAAAATTGTCAACTTGCAATTTAACTCAACGGAATGATTATGACAAATGACTGTCTTTTTTTGAACTCTCTTATCAGGACTGAAGAAACGTTCCAGTGCTCTAATTTTACAGTGTGCAAAGTAATGATATTGTTCAAATTTGATAAATTTCTACAATAAACGTGGTTCGCTAAAGCGACGGACGTCTACTTAAGCTAATATCATTCTACCCCGCCGCCAATGTGTTGATTTCATCTCATAAACTTAATATAACACCTAGAAGTGTAGTAACACTTTCTCTCATTGGAAAACCTTCACATAACCGAGGATTTTTGTTTATACTAAAATCTTTATTTATTATTACGAGTACTAGACCCACACGTGAAAATTCACGTGTTTTTACAGAATTTATTTGTTTGATTTGGCAATGGATTCGGACTTTGCGAAGGAGTTTCCACATTGAAGGACGTGGCTTTGGTATCCACAATACAATGCTTAGAATACATGTATACCCTATCGAATTTTCTTCTCTCTAAATCAAGAGTGTGGCGGAGAGACGGACCTAGCAAGCAAGCAAACAAGCAAGCAAACAATCAATCAATCAAGCAAGCAAGTAACACTGTGTATTACAATGTAGTTGAATTTTTCTCACTCTAACACCTCAGTTTATTATATGAAGCTCAAGTAATATTTAGCATTACGTACCATGGTCAATAGTTGTTGTTCAATTAAATTCTTGCTCTTAAAACTCGCCGTTCTCATTATTGTCTTTCATTGCTTTTTATTTTCATATTTTTTGCCGATTAGATTTATCGTTCGCTGTTTTCTATCAGTCACTTACAAAGAGAAGAACATATATTAATTTAACTTAATTTCAACTTCTAAATAAATCTACGTTGTCGTGAATTGGTATTGACTACAGCCTTGTTTTCCCCGTACTTTCAGGGACGAGGCTTGCAAAGACTCTGACATTTGCGAGACCGATGCTGGAGAGAGAGAGCTGTAGAGAAGCCTCATCTGGTGCTGACACCATCACGCTCATCTCATCGCTAGCAGGAATTAATTGGTTTGAATATTTACACTTTGTTGACAATCTTGCACTTTGACTTTACATAATATTGAAAAATCATAAACGGGAAAAAGAAACTTTTTAAAGGTTCAGTGATAGAGCTGATGAAATGATGCAGTGATTGTTCAGTCTTTTTTATCGTTTGTTGTGTAGCGTTCAGCTATGAGCTAGAAAATATTGTTCTAATTTTCATAATGGCCTGAAATTAAGCTAAGCTTCTACAAACTTTTTATTGGATATCCTGGTGACTGTCTATTATTGGTAAACCTTTCGGAATTAGAACCAAGTATGATCATTTTCTCATAAACATAGGTAAATCAGATTTACAGACTCGAATATGAAGAATAGTAACTCTGTTAATCGTACAAAAATGTAAACAAAATTTAGTTATCAAGTTTACTATAGGTTGAGGCAGCATAACTTCTTTTCTTCAAAGCAAAGCGCATTGAAAAAAGGAAGTTATGTTGCCGCACCCTCACCTCCTTGTATAGCACGTCAGTTTTGATTGTGCTTCAATGCAAGGAAAATGCGATGGAAGCATTGAGGTAAAAAAGTAATTTTGAACGTCGCACAAAATTGATACGAGCAATAAAACTCTCCTTGTTGAAACTACAACAACAAATATAGATAAATTATCAGAATTAAACATTGTAAACCACATTTGTTCATTCGCAGTTTTACGTACTGGCCAAAACATGGAACAATTTTTTGAGTTTAATAATTGTGTATCAGTTATAGAAAATAATAATGCAGTACATACACTAATCCACGGGAAAGAATTTTGTACATCTGCGAAACAAGAAATTGTATTTATTGTTTATCGGCTCACTTGTAGCTCTAAAACAGTTAAATTCTCTCATGCAAAGATTCTACAAGGTTTTGCAAGAATCATTAGTGCTAATATATAAGCTCTAAAACAGTTAAATTCTCTCATGCAAAGATTCTACAAGGTTTTGCAAGAATCATTAGTAATATCCCAAAGCAAAAGGAAAAAACTGCTAAAGCCATCAGGTTATTTTCCAGAATATCCCATAAATATTCATTGTGAGATACGTACCATATTAGAGTAAAAATATTACACATTTCGATCAAATAAGAATATATTTCAAAAATTAAAAAAATCAAATTCAAATAAAATGATCTGAAATGTCTGACATATGCTTCTACTTCTACTGGGTGCGCCGAGAGCTTCCTGATTATATCGCCACAAGTCATGTAATTATTAGCAGCTAAATTAGCTAATGTATCACAAGTGATATAGTTATCATGTACCGAGTATCATACAATTATAATTGATGTATTGCGAGCATTGTAATTAATGTTTCACGAGCCATATTATTGTGTACCATGAGTCATGTAATACATGTGTACTACGACTTACATTATTGTGTACAACATGTTAAATTGAGTGTATCGCGAGTAACATAACCATTACATACTACGAATCATGTAATTATTGTGTAATGCTGGCCAGATAATAACTGCATAAAAATTAATGAATTTGAGTATGTCTGTTCCCCTCGAAGGTCTCCTTAACCCCTCATACAGCAGTGTACGTACAGGGGGCGGCAAACTAACTTCCTTTTTTTAAATGCACTTTGCTTTGGAAAATGAAACTTATGTTGCTGCATACTGTACAATATGAGTGACTACTAGTATCCTGAAGTTTGCCTCTTAGATTCGTTGATTTCGTAATGTCATTTTTCAAAAACCAGTGGTATCTGACCTAGTTTATGTAGATGATACTAATGCGGTTTTATCGAAATGTTAATACCGCACATCCTAAGTGTTCTATTGATAATTTTTGTTATTAAATTATTGTATCATTTTCAAAGGACATAAAAACTCAGCTATTCAGCTTGAAATCGTGTATTGTAAGGTAAAATTGACACTTAACCCGCTAGATAACAAGGACCGCAATATGGCTACCAGCGCTGAGAGGCAAGATTATGCGGTTCGAGTCTCGATATGAGGCTCCTCTCACTTTGCACTGATTAGCTAAAGGACAGAACCTCGTTCCTCCTAAGAACTCACATTTTCATATAAAGAAAATCTTTCTACAAAATGGAGAAGTTATAAAAATAATGGAGCAAACAAACTGTTCCTAGCTGTGAAACTGTTCAAAATTGTTTTGCCTCTGTTTGGCTTTCAAAAATGTAAGTGTTCGCGGCTTGCGAAAATGTGAAAATCAATTGAATGTGTGTCTTGCAACTAACGACATGAGGCAAATTATGACTACGAAATAACATCCCCACATACTTTTTTCATTTTGTCCACTGGCGGAGGTTTAAAAGCCGAGTGTGTGCCGGAGTGATTTCACGTCACTTTTTCGTCCCACCGAGGTAGAGCAAAGGATGCGAGAGGAGTAGATAACTTTGAACATTGTATACAGAGAAACGTTGTCAGTCTTCGGACAATGACATTCGAGTGCAGCCTTTAGGAAAAAGGAGGCAGCGCGCCTGTTTTTAGTCTACAAACCCAGCAAGGCGAAACGAAAACTTCTTCTCATAAACTTTTTTTCCATAAGCCTTCGCGTATAGAATCTATCTCCAGTCTCTTCCAAACTGCCTTCATTCGAGAACGCAGCGTACGGGTGAAAAAGAAATCATGCGGTAGTCGTTCAGCGGCAGGACAACGAGATGGACGCAGTCTAATTAGAGCTAATGAGAAGTCACACTTCTCTCAGAGTCAGGACCATAAGTCGCTGTGTGACGTCGGCCGCAAGAACCAGTCCGTGCCAAACTTACAGACGTTTCGAGGTCGCCTTTCAGCCGCGACGTTGGGGCGAGTCTTCCAGACGCCGACGAGGCTGAGGCAGAAATGAACCGGCCTCAGCAGCACAAGTTGCCTCGTGTCAGTGCCAGGGTTACCAGCCTTCAGTATATTTAGGATATTTGTGTTATACATTAAATTAAAACTATGCCCTTCAGAAAGGGGGAAGGTATATAAGAATATTAACAGTAAGCACGATTTGTATTATTCTTTAGCAGGAGGATGAAGCTTCTCCCCAAAGCCTATAGTTTTGAATTTTATTTCACTCATAAGCTATTTATAGTTTTTTCCTCAAAGTGAAACGCAGTTAAGTACCATAGAGCCTTTAATTCGCACAAGTACCCTATTTTAAGCTTAATTTTGTTTAACTCTCGAAAAATTTATTTTATACAGCTATAATACTGAAAAATGCAATTAAGAATGCCGTCGTAATTTTAATTTAGTATTCAGTCTGAAGAAACTCAATAAAAAGCTGTATTAATAGACGATTGAAATCCCTTTTTATGGGTAACGAATTACGAACATCGAGGAGCGTCACACGAAGAAAAGCATATCGAAACGCTCTGTGGATGTTTATGACATT
This sequence comes from Trinorchestia longiramus, assembly GCA_006783055.1. Classification (NCBI taxonomy): domain Eukaryota; kingdom Metazoa; phylum Arthropoda; class Malacostraca; order Amphipoda; family Talitridae; genus Trinorchestia; species Trinorchestia longiramus. Next base: position 730,239 of record VCRD01000006.1, on the reverse strand, counting down.
TTACGGAGAGTCAATAGCATGACATGTGCAGTCACGTGAGTTTGGATTGACTGATACAGAATTTCAGAAATGTTGCTGAAATGTAGAGGATTCTAGAACAGGGATTCCAGGACCAAAACATCGAAATCCCATGTTTTTTCACACCACGAGTAAAACTTAAGTTTGCGTGTGAATCGGGGACATGAGTCATACATAGATTCATATTCAGATGCAGAAGCAGATTGCAAGAAATGCTTTAATACTATTCATTTTCTGTTTGATTTTCGTTTATTCATATAGAAGTTAGAAAGGGTCGCATTAAAAAGTGGTTCCACAGGGTTTATTTGCAATAATGGTAGTATTCAACAATAGAGTGTTAGTCTCTACCCTCAAGAATTTTATACTGTTTTTATATCAGAGAACAATATGACTTGCATGTGTGATAGAAATGTCTTTATTAACAAATTAAATAAGAAAATACGCATCAGGGCAATCGAGGCCCGTGCTTCTTGAAGACTGAAAATTTTAGTTACTGATACCATAAAATCTATTGATATTAATTGATTTCGCAGAATTGTATTACTAATGCACATTATGCTTTTTTATTAGGCTTGATTGATCGAAAATAAGTAGAAGCAAAAGAAGATTTTCTGAAAAGCTTGCTGTACTTGAATAGTGATGCGCTGAAACACTCGTATAATCGAATAGAATAAGAATAGAATAAGGCAATAGAAATGAGCCGTTTGGCCCATTCTTAGGTTGTTACCCAAGTCCATATAATTTGAGTGTTATAGTTCTACCAACATTTATAATGTGTGACAACCATGTAATTAGTGTGAAATATTGTACCAACATAGTTCTTTTAAGGTCTATAGAATAATAATTTGCAAACAATGACTAACTTATTGAAACCATTTATTTGTAACATGTAACCAAAAGTATTACTTTCTATCTCTCGATGAAAACCGTCATTTTAGGACAGCATGATCTTCATTGTCAATCTTTGAAAGTAAAAGAGGAGAAAAATTTCATCAAAGTGACTGCAGTTAGTTGTGACATTAAGAAACATATTGACAATACAAAAAAAAACATTAATTTAATGTCTAAGATTTAAAGGAAAATATATTTGAAATTTTACTGCGTACATTTCATGCCATACTATTCAATTATCTTACCATACTAATTAAAGATTCCCTTTCTAACAAGTTGCTTCCAGATGACAGAATAAACAAAATTCAACAACATTGATGCATGTGATTTTAATCATAATATCCACTCTCATTCCTCAGTAGTTGTTTTGCTGGGACAAGTAATGAAATTAAACTTCCTGTGCATGGGTTTCTTTGAACTTTTATCTCCACTTGGAAAGACTGTAAACTGTACAACAAGGATTTTTGTCTCCTTTACAATGCCTTATTTACTCATAAATCAATGATAAGTCGTCATGTTCCTTCAATTTCAAATCTTACCTCATGGCGCGATAAACGCTAGTTTTTGATCTTTCTTAATAGACGTTAACATAATCCGCGAAAATTACCTTAAACGTAATAATTAATTCGCAACAGTTATGTGGTGAAGCCAGTGCGTTTTTAAGTCATATTAATTTACCTACGCAGACGTAAAATTAACATTATGTATGTGCTTGAGCACGACGGTCGAACGTCATATGTTACATGTGTGAACGAGGGTTTAGTCTAAAAATAGTGTTACAATAAATGACTCCAGAATCGATTTCTAGTACTTTCCAAAAATGGATGTTCATTTTCTTCATATCATAAGATGATTTTGATTTTGTAGTGTGAGAAATAATCGAAAATTATCAAAACAAATAATTGGTTAATAATGGTCTATTTATTCAATAGGATTATATTTACACAAGTGATCATAAAATCGTTTGTTTTAAAGTTCCTATTCACTTTCAAACGAATGATTACAAAATACATGATTGTAATAATCGTCATGTCAAGGTTGAAGTCCAAATAAAGACATGGTCTCAGCAGCGAGCGATGGTTGTGTATGCAATTACCAAAGGCGTTTACGTTCCGTTTTGTCAATTGAAGATTTATTGGTGACGTTCATTAACAGGAGCAAAATATTTGATGAGAGAAGCAATACAATTTATTTTTTATAAGTGCATTCATACCAGTGACCATCAATGGCTGGAGTTTCTGCGTCTGCACACTTGTTTTAATGAAGATTGATGGCAATTGAATCATTCTAGGCCATCTGCTGGCTTTTTTCATGTAATGATACAATTTAATGATTTCCCTTGAAGAAAAAATTGAGAAATGATAATAGCTGAATGAAAAATGGGATTGTACTATTATTATCGAGAGTCTGAATCAAAACAATGGAATAAAAGTGCCTCACTGCAGTTCTTAGCGTCTCTAAAAAAGGCTACAAAACACGTAACTTTCATTGTATTAAATTTTCCTGCCTGCATTAGTTGACTGGCTTGTCAGGGAAGACAGCAATAGTCCTAGCTACACTTATACTCGAGCAAGTGTCGTACGACAGTGAGATAAATGTAACACATATCTGTCCCAAAATAACACTTGATGCTTTTATTCAATGGAAAATACAAGCTTATGAACTCACAACTCCAGGCAGTAAATGTACTCGAAATAACCATTATAATGCACCTATAAGAAATTTTTTCCTAAGTTTTGAAATTGAAAATTAATCAAGTGCTAAAGAAATGGCAATTTGTTTAAAGCTAGTTTTAATTTATGTTAATGGTCAATAAACAATAAACTAAAGTGAAGGAAAAATAAACCGAAACGTCTTTATTTAATACAGAAAAAAATAATTACGACATTTTCTACAGAAAATTCCGTTCTTCGACGTAACCTTTTTCAGGAGAAAACGACGTCATTTCCTTGCTGGTCATTTTAAAACAAACTAAGAGAACATAATATTAGAGGCATAAATGATTAGAACATACAGTTCGTTGAGTCACTATAAATTTTGCCCACGAAACAGGTTTTGATCCATGTACATAACGATACTAGACAATTCCCGGGGAAATTCCACGATTTAGATTTGAATAATTTGAAATAAGCATAGAGACGAAAGCATTAAATATTTATGACAAATTTTCGGGTTTTAAATGAATACTCTCATTAATATCATTCAGAACTTTCTTTCTCCATGCTATCAATCGATAACATGGTCCAGACAGTACTCGCTAAAATTCCTTGGTATAAAAGTGATAAAATTAAGGATCTATGAAATAAAAAATATTTTTAAGTTTTAGCCATGAATATTTTTCATCAATATATACAGAACTTTCATTCTGTATATTATCTACCAATAACATGGCTTTGTCCCATTATTATATAATAACACAGTTTGTTGCTTGCTTGGTCCATCTCTCTGTCACGCTCTCAAGGATTTAGGTAGGAGAAAATTCGTCTACTGAATAACAAGATCAGACACCATGAAATTTCATCTCTAAATTATGATGGCAAGTATATCATAGTTTCTGGAATGTATACTCGAAAGTCAAAACACTGCTTTAACATTTTTTATCCTGTCCTACATAAGCTATTTCGCATACTTTTTCAGCTGAATTTCTTCGTAGCAGTTGAAACTTCATGCGGAATAGAGGCCCCTGGTTGGGGCACTGCATGTATTCACGATACCGAACATTGAGCTGGGTCATTGCAATTTTTTGTCACTTTGCAAGATGGGGGAAATATTGATTTAAATGGTAGCGTATATACAGTCTTCTTTCATTTAATGACCATGTTTTACTTCAAACTATGCTATTGGACCAGAATCAACTGCCTCATCCAACGGACACACCGTGAGTCTCGAAAAAATCCGCTTCGCTTCGAAAAGTAGCTCGGTACTTCTTGATTTGATAATATCCCTCTTTCGAGCGTGGTACACGAATTGCTGTATCTTTGATTGAGTTTTCGATCTTGTCGTGCATAAGCTATTTGGGATATTTTTAGCCAAGACGTGCCAAGAGCTCCGCTTGCCCTTCTCCCTTAGCAATTTGCTGGACGAAGGCTTTCCTCATGAAGAAGCCATCAACTTACCGGCGGCAGTCCAAAATAATAAACAGAATATAACTTTTATCAACGGCAAGATGCTCCTGAACCGCCTTAATATCGTAGAACGGGGATATGCCGTGTCATCTCCAAATGTGTTTTTGGATACAAATTGAATCCGAAAAATTCATCAGAACAATGGAAGAAACACCAGAAGGAAGGAAACACAAACTGGCACGCGAGAGGAAAAGAAAGCAAAAATCTCAGCAAAGTACCAGGAATCGGGCCAATGTTCGAGCCATGGATGCTAAGTTCATGAGGAGAGCTATCTCTCAAAAAACTTACCAACAACGCGAAGCAAAGATGGACCTTGATCGTGAAAGAAAGTATCTAAAGAGGCAAATTTCGTCGAAAGAAAGCCGTGAAGAGAAAAGAAAGATGGATAGTGCAAGAAAAGCTGAAGTATGCACTGCAATGTCACAGGAAGAAGTAGAAGAATGGAGAAAATTAGAAAAGGAAAGATTTGCAGAAAGGACAGCCACTATGTCGCAAGAAGACTTGCACGAAAGGAGAAGAATTGAAATTGCTAGAATTGTTGTTCATTGGCGAACACCACTGAAGTTTTATCACAGAATCCCTTCCGTCGTTTTTGACGGCTGGGTACACTAGTAAGAAATAAAAGCAAATAACAGAAAAAGTTGAGTATTTTATAATGATCCGGTGCCTTTGGTATCTACAATACAATGCTTATAAAACATGCATACCAGTTCTGATTTCAGTGCAATAATTTTCTTCAGTAATAGATAGGAAGTAATGCGACGGACACACGCAGAGTGACAAAGAGAGACACACAGAGAGAGAGAGAGAAAGAGAGAGAGAGAGAAGGAAAAAGATAGATTTATGCGAAATATGAATATAACTCATTTTTAATCTCTTCCCGTGATGACTACCTAAGGCCATTTAAATGGTTCTGTAATCCTCGAAATAAATGATAATCAGAAGGGGCGAGGTCGGGAAAATATGCTGGATGGGGTAAAACCTCCCAATCAAGTTCCCAATCAAGTTGCAATCAAAGCAAAGATTCGCAACAAGAAACACGTTGGCACAGATTCTCAGGAGACAGTTCGTGCGGAACCCATTTTCCGAATACTGAAACCTTTCCCATTTCAGTTGATATACCACGGTTGTATGGGTTACATCAAATTGGTTAGCCAGTTCCCTCGAGGTTACTGTCGAATTTTCAGTAATAGCGGCTTCCAACAACTCCCAATCAAGCTTTTTTGAGCGACCACCTCTAACCTCGTCTTTCAAGTTGAAATTTCTTTTACGAAAACCGGAAAACCACCATCTGCAAGTTCTCTCCTTCACAGCATCATTTCCATTAGCACTTCGAACGTTTTGTGCTGCAGCACTTGCACTGAAACGTTACGAAACTCGTAGAGTAAAGCATGTCTGATATGTTCTCTAGTTGGGTTGAACATAGGTGCAAATAAGGCAGCAAATATGAATGATTCCTTAATAGTCTGAAATAAAGAGGTTTAAATTACTCATGATATTATAAATCAGCAATAGAAATAGATATAATATCAATTTAGATAATTTTGAATTCTTCTCTTCAAAATCGGTAACAACTTTTGCACCAACCTGATACAGAGATAGAGTACTTCCTCATTGTTCCGAGTGACAGAGTAATACTGCACAGAGTGATAAACCTTACTTTTTGAATGCATAATCATGATTACTTAGCGAAACTATGGACACAAACAGCCAGCTATCGCGGATACTTTATTGTACCGAGGGATTACTCACTGGTGAAAAAATACATTCTCTGACTCTACGGTTATGAAAAAACGAAAAAAAGAAAATTTATTCCAATCAGATGTACATGACAGATTGATTGGTGTTTCAACTTTTAGAGCAAACATATTGAGATTAGTGATCATGCTTCCAGCGACTGATTCTTTCCATCTTGTGTTGTGACGTAAGATAAAGACTAGTATGGGACATATAGCGATGATCTGGAAGTTTGAGAACTTAGGCAGTAAAGTCAGTCAGTCCGTCAGTCTTTTTCGTCCCCGGCGTCATAAGCATAATAAAATTCAACTGCTGCCTGAGGACATAAGCCAGAGGCCTGACAACAAATACTGTGTCACTTATACACTCGACTACAGTGAAAGCACATTATTTGAGCACTCTGAACTCTGTGTCATAAATGTAAAAGTAAAGCTTCTTTGTAAGCCGTACATAATGATATGAAATAACTATAGTTTACATTTTCCTAACATGACCCATTATCATCAGCTGAAGAACACCTCACAGTTTAAGCTGGACTGCATAACCATGTCTGGGATTTAGGGCTCTAAAACATAAAGTAGAGCTATTAGGCTCACTATTACAGCAGTGAGCCCCACTATAGTGTTCTTGTGCTCCAACCCTCAGACCTCTCTTGGCTCCGAGCAGACCTTGAATTTCTTTTTTAAGGACTAAGATCTGAATAACTTTTTATCTCATCTGACTTGGGAGCGCCTGAGGGAGTGAGAAACTGTCGAAGAACTCAACAGTATAGTGACAAGGAGAGAAGCTTCGTTACACATATTAACGTACAATAAGGTACACTAAACATGCATCACGACAACTTGGTAGAGTTATGAATATCTTTGTCGCTAGTGCAGGGACAACAGGCATTATCCATTATTTTACCCTAGCAGGCTTGTGGATGATGCGTTGTCTTCAAGTCATCTGCTTCTTCAGCAGTCTTGGCTCAGCGTGGTCCTGAAAATAAGTGTGATGAGAGGTCCTGACTTCAGGAGATCTTGGTATAGAGTGACGCAACAGGCCCAAGTATCCGGCATAAGTAGCAGCTTGGACAGACCCTATTGAAGCAACTGCTGATCAGTTGGCACAGAGTGACCGCTTGCAGCGTGCTATAGTTACGATACGGATCTTATAGTTTGAGCTAATGATTCACTAAAATTTCCTTGCAAATGTTTTTGCCGTTTCTAAATTTCGTCTCCGTAAGAACGGCATACCATTGTTCATCGGAGAAGATGATTTAAGAGCCTGTTACAATATCAACAGTTTGATGGCTGCGCTCATCGTAAACGCGATCCATGTAACTGGTGGCTCTATTACACAACGGTTACGATGAATCATCAATTCTATTGGCTTATGCTACATGTATGAAAAAACTTGCGTTGATATAAAAAATTTATTATACAATAACTATGACAAACATGAAAGGTAAATTTGTTACAACTTTAAAGTTATTGCTCCTATGATAGATTTGCAAAGTAGGTTTATTAAGCACTTCTGTTTCTTGGGTGAATACAAACAGTCGTGCAAGAGATTCGTACTGTATTAAAACGGACTAACCGGTGAGGCATTCAAATACCTCATTTCAAAATTTTCCCCATTGGGGGAATTAAAAATTATGGAAGCAAGCTTAATTTAGCCTCAGATGGTTTCAAAACTTGTTTACAGTGGATTTGACTTTGCCTTGCATTTTAAGAAGGTTGAATTAGAAGCTTTCAAGATGTTGCTGCAATTTTTTTTCGTGAGCAAACGAGTGGAGATCTACATGGAATTGGCAGCTAACTACATTATGTACAGGCATACAAGTGCATGGGATGCAATGTATACGTTCCTTAAGATCGATTTTATAGACTCAAATCGTATTTATTTTCACCCAATCGTAGAGAACAGTGATGAGCAAGGTGAGCAATTTCACAATACATATTTCAATGGACAAAACGGTACAATGGCAAGGTATGCTTCTTTTAGTGTCTACAAGTGATAGGTGAGACCGGAGAAAGAACAAATAGATTATAAAAGAAAGCATTAAAGAACTTCAAGAAATTTTCTCATAGAAAATTGCAACTGTATACATAATTTTGCTGACCACGAGGAACAAGCTTCTCTGCTCACAGGAAAAATATGCTGCACTTGAGAGTAAAAATCGATGAACATAATTTTTTATATCTTTCAAGGCAGATAATTATGAACTTTGTGGTATTCGAATTCAGCGCACATAAAATATGTAGCAGGTAGTTTACTTAATCCTAGAAAAAGATAATTTCTTGAAAACTGTCGACCCGTTTAATCTATTATTTCCAAGGGAAACCTAGCGCTTGAAAGTAGTTTGCATTTTGTGCGAAACAAGTTTGATAATTTTCAGGATCAGATCACGAACCTGTTGTGGTAAAAGTACTGCTGCAAGTACTCGTGAAAAATTCCTCTGCAGGTTAAATAATCAGTTTCTGATAATTTAGTGTCACCTGACGTTGCTTTCACAAGTAAACTTCGGATGAGATTTAGAACAATCTCAATTTTCTACCCGAAAGCTTCGTAATATTACTAGGAGTATACGAGGTGAATCGCACTGGTCTGTTCAACCCCTACCCTGAATTTGATTATTTTTATGTAATCGAGATGAGTTGTAGAAACAGTCACGTGGAGTTTTGTTTCTTCCCTCAAGACACCGAAGTTTTAGCAACCTTATTTTGAGAAAGAAGCGATGACAGTGAAAAACTTATTTCACTGCAATATTCGTAACTTGGACATGATGAACTTTTCGCGTACCTTTTTTCACAATTAACAGAGATACTTAAGCTCAAGATTGAAAGAAGCGCACCGTCTAATGATAATTCGCTCCTCAACAAATATGATGGCATGTTCTAGTACGAGCAATTACAGTCGAGCAACAATCACTTAAAGTTACACGTTTCTATCTCGACGAAATTGAAGTTTTAAATTAGTGCAATTTTCGAGAAAAATAAATCTATAGCAGAATTTTCAGCCAGTTTTTGTGAATCTCCGGGTAGGAAACCAATAAAATTTAATGAAATAATTGTCCATTATTTTACCCTACACAAATCAGTTCAATGCAGTTCAAACATTTTAACGCAGAAATCGCCTAAGCATCATATTGCATTTGTTAGGAAAATAACGTCGAATCTAGCGATAAAATTTATTCCAAGATCATAGTTGATAAATTCGCAATATGTAACACTGATATATTTATCACAAAAATCAAGGAACCATGATACAAATCAATTTTCGCTCCCATAGCACCATATTAAATCTAACAACGATGTTTATAAAACCATATAGAACAACACTAAATTCTATGAAAATCAGCTATTTCCATGTCTGCGTTAAAATTGTAAAACGAGCTAAAAATCAACTGTCCTCGACCGCATCGTCTCTAATAAAGCTGAACTGTTGTGTAGTCTAAAATTTTCGAGTATTTGAATTTTTCGACGGCACTGTAGTATAATAATAACCGTGTTCTTTAGTTATTACACACTTTCAAGGGTAACCATAATTACAGGGCGGTGTAATTCAACGCTAGATTGCATAAAATTCTACGCTCAAAATTTAAAAAGAAATTTATAAAAGAGGTTAGCTGACCGACTGCTACGAAACACTATCACACAACACACCATGACCCAATACAACCAGAGAAAAACAATTTATTAAATTCAAACAAACGAGCGTGTTTGCACGCCACCTACAAGCATTTTTACTTTAGCATTTTCTTACCACATTGAAAGACAAAACTGCCCTAATACAAACTTTCAGTGAGTAATATTTTCCTCAGATTCCAACAAAATACAGCCTAGGTAAGTAAAAAAACAATATACATACAATATTGTCGAGCATGAATCAAATACATGTACAGGTGAAACCACCAGCAACGGATCTCTCTCACACGCCATCAAAAGAGGAAACTGAACATAGATATCATAAAACATTAAATTAGGATAAAATTTTACTCCACACGACCATGACTGAAAAGCTTTAAATTATTTTCATATTCGACGCAGGGGTTGAACCACAGTAGTGTTTTATCATCGCAAAGGAGCATCTCAACGCGACTAAAAATTGAAGAATGAAGTAGGTGGTCAGTTGCGTAGAAGGCATGTCGGCCTTAAAAAATAAAAAGTAAAAAAATAAAGGTAAGGCATACTTCAGTACAAAGATAATCCTGCAGGAGCCTCCTGCTACGAATATTGTCAGTCCTGTGCTGAGTAGCTAGGGTGACCACTGAGCCTTAATTCGCTGATTTCAATGACAAAAAAAGAATAACACTAACCGCATATCCTCCCTCCTACCTGAAACTGCACAGGAATCCCACATATCCTCCAAGTAGCATAAGTCTTAAAGTTGCGCTGAAGGACAATCCTGTTCAGACCACATGTGTGGAGTCATCAGTTGTCAACCCACGTGTAAGACCATCTACTGGATGATCATCACAGCGCCGTTCAAAGACACATGTAGCCGATTACGACCCGAGTTCAATGAGCAAAGCACTACCATCTACGCTGACAGCCACTACCACAATAACGGAAACCAGATACAGTTTCATTCTGCACATTTTTAATGGGTCAGTGGGTTGATGGTTAAATCAAGATGTTAAAACAATATAATGACAAAAATTATGCGTACAGAAGCAGGCTGCAAGAAAAACTGAATTGACAACCATAGTGTAGCGTATTCTATGCTTGAATTATTAGGTAGAGTTATATAAAATTCCAGAAAACCCCCTCGAGCAGAGAGAACAATACTTCAACAGAACAGAGAGAACGAGAACATTTTACTTGCCTGAACTCTATGTCCAGGCAAGTAAAATGTTCCTAGCATCCTAGGAACAATATATCTTAAACAGACTCCTTTAAAAGATGCTGAACTCCCTCAGTACATAGAAGAGAGGAACTCCAGTTTAGCACTACTCCACTATAACTTCTGTTCGAAATAAGTCAAGTTCAATTATAAAAAAGCCAAGTTAAATTCAAAATAGGTTAAGTTTGATTCAAATAAGTAAAATTCAGTTTAAAAATTAAAGTTCATTTCAAAATAAGCCCAATTCGGTTTAAAATAAGACCAGTTTATCTCAAAATAAGTCGACTTCAGTTTAAAATAAACGAATATCAAACGAGTCCATTTCAAAAATTTATTATAAATGCAATTGACATTTTATTCAGATTTGTTCTATTGTATTCAGAGTTTATTAAAGTTTTTAATCACATTTCAGTGTTTCAGGGATCCCGTTTGTGGAAGAGGTGTTGTTGAGACTTTTATAAGACATTATGAAATGGTGGTCAGTTCAGGTGGTATTGGTATTTAGTTCAGGGTTACATATATTTTCGCAAGTTGTGTTAAGGTTGACTCTGACTGAATGCAGACTTCAATTTTTAAAACGAATTATTGTTGGATCAATGATGGAAATAATCGAGTTTCGTACCTGAAAGTTGATAAATGTGTAAAAACACTTCGCATCATGCCTGAAACGGAAAAATTTGAACATGGGCGACCTTACAATTGAAGACATTTTATAATTTATAGAATTACCTTTCAATTAAAATGCCTTTGAAATTAATTTTATTCATTCTTAATGTAAAGCATAAAAACTTAGTACAGTGCTCCCTCGTTACTTCGCTGTTCGTTTATCGCTGACTCGGTATTTCGTGGGTTTTCAAACAATATTAATGTAAATTTTTCTCGCAGTATTTTCGTTGTTTCACGGGTTTTTGCGATACTACTTCTGCCCGTGAGTAGTACGTGTTGTACAGTAATGCATCTATCTATCTATGATAAATTTTGCATTAAAACATCACAAAATGTATAAAATATATTAAAAATATTAATTCTAACACTAAAAGGATATTATAAATCATAAAAAATACGATTTACAGTAAATGGCGTGTTCACCCAATGGATGAATACACCAAACACGAGTTCAGAAATTCCATTGACAGCTGCATGTCAGCGTACAACACCATGCAGACCCAGGAAACGCAGAGCCAGCAACTCCCCCATAACCATGTTCATAAGTCGTACGAACATGTCTGTGACGCCAAAGCCTTAAGCAGAAGTACCTGTACCTGAAGAATAGATTACTACGTCCCATGTAGAAGAAACAGATACTGCGCCACCTAATGAAGTGATATTGAAATAAATATAGCGTCCCTACATCGCCGATTTTCACTCATCACGGGTGGTCCTTGAACGTAACACCCACGATAAGTGACGGAATGCTGTACTTCACTAATTAATGATTAACATTAGCTACATTGTAAAATGATAAATTTTTATAAGTGATTGCTAGTTTTAGTAAACACGTGTTATGGTGACTAAATACTTTTATGTTATGTAGCAACATGTTAATATAAGAGGGTTTTTACGTAGGTCTTACCACTTTGAATATAAACACAGGTAACCTCGACGCATCGTAATTTATTAATCTTAAATACGTCCGTAATCGTAATATCATTCCAAATTTAACTTCTTTCAAATCTAAATTGCGTCTTTCACACTGAACTTGAATTCTCAATTGAACGTGTTCTTATTCTCAATTGATGTTACAATGGTGTAGACATTCATCCTCATGACAATAAACGACAAACTGTACTCATGATCTTGCATTTAGAAAACTATTCAGCAACGTACAATTAAAAACAAAATTATAAGCAAGCTCGATTAAAATTTTCGACGGCACAAGCCCATCGTATCTACAACTGCCGAGTAACTGCATTGCGTATTATGATCTTGATCACCATACAAAGATCATTACATGTATATTAACTTTGCTCAATTTTCCCCTATACATCTGAATCTGTGTAATTGCTCTGCAGATTTTTTCTTACCATCATTATCATATCCGGGACTCAACTACTGCGTTGCCACACTTGGGTGATCCAAAGCATGAAGTTCCAGTGGTTTAATTTGCATAGAACAGTGATTATGCAATTGATTATTTCGAATACATGATATAGTAAATACGGAAAGGAAATAAGGCAAAAATGAAACCACTCTCCTTAAAATATGACAATTTGCGTTTTAATCTTCACTATGTAACGTGAACGAGGAGAACAAGGCCGGCCTTACTGAAATTGAACTAACAATCATGACTGTTCATGTCACGGGTTACATGTTAAAGTTCAAAGATTTGCTGCCGAGGGCAACACCAGAGACTATGAGCACACTCTTGTGAGGGATGTTAGGAGGTGAAGAAGACACAAACAGTGTTATTTCAAATTATTTTCTACTTCGTTCAACGGTCGTTAGTTTTCAGAATTGCAAAACCCGTAAATCATTTCCAACGAGATGAAATTCAGAGCTAAGACAAACCCACAGATATTTAAAATAATTTCAAAAATTAGACGAAATTGAAGAATTTAGGTGAAATAGTAACATAGATTACGTTGTTTGTTAATCAATCACGAAATTTTCGCAATCAGTTATAGCACAAAACAAAAATAACAAGACTAAGCTACTAACAAGCCATCAGTCGCGATGTACAGTAGATTATAGTTGCCACATGTCAACAAAATTCTCGCATTACATATTCAATACATAGTTAATTAGAGAACTACTGTAATTTGCCAAGCTGCAGGCATTGTCTTACAAAAATGATTAAAACCTCATACAAAGACCATTAGCAAACATGAAGAATTGTAGATAAGGAAGAATATACTAAATTAGGTTGAAACACAAAGGACTATTCAACACAAAAGTAATGGTTCATAAAAATTTTATATAAAAGGAACAAAAAACTAATGGAATGGCATACAGGAATATCGAAAGGTATTTAAATAATGGTTCCTTAACTAAGAAGTTCACACAGAGCATCAACACCAATATCCGAGTATGATACGTTCAATAGCAAAGGCACAAATTCAACCAAACATTTTTCCATCAACTTTCATGGTTTGCAGCTACGAAGTTCAAGTCCTCACAAGAACACGGGGATGCACAGCGTAACTGCCTCGCCATTGTGAAAAACACGACCAGTCATCATCGAAATCTAGTCACGGGCTCCTTACACACACTTTCATTCCCTTTCACAGTGTTAGGTTTTACTTCATCACCTAGTACTACTTCTGCAATTATAGATAATTGTTATTTATTGGCTCTGATTCACAGTACTGAATAATTTAGGCGTCGAAATTTTCTTGCCAATACTCTGACGCACATTGAATGTTTATTTACTCAAAACCAATTCACAATAATGTTTCACGTACGTTTACTTTAACGTAGCATTATTATCAAGCAGGGTACAGAAAAAGTAAATATCACAATGACATGAAGCAAAGAACTTGGAGATCCTTCTGCTCACAGAGCATTCTAACTTAGACTATCGTCCTGATTTCAATACTTCAACACACTGCATAACCTATTTTCAAATATTAGGTTGTTACAAAAATAATGGCCGATTTCAGAAGCCTTCCAGACCTTCAAACGGCCATTATTTTTGTAACAACCTAATACTCATCTATGCTCGCACTGTAATCCACGTGTGAAGAAGTTCATTGTATTTTCCTGCCATGAGCTACATAACCAATCAAACCAAAGCTAAATGAAATAATGAACATAATTTATAAATGAAATAAAGAATAAATATAGCTGTCAGAAAAAGCAATACCTAATTAAATTATCTATTCGAAAAATGCATTCCGACAACAATCCTTATGACTGAGAGGCTAATTATAATTTATCATGGGAAAGTGAATGAAAGCAGTGTTATGATAAAATACCAGAGAAATTATCAAGGTCTCCATGTTAAATCAGTTTACCCTGTTAACGGTCACCGCTCACTCGACAATAATAATACTGTCATATTACAATTGTAATATGAGAGTAATAATAACGCTAATTAAACTAATAAACATTATAACATCATATGATGTTAACGCCGCTGTGGTAGCGTCGCACATCTACATCATATGGTGTAAGTTGCCAGTAGAATGCAACTCGCAGAAGTACAAACATCATATGATGTAAATAACGCTTAACAGGTTAATAAATCTAAACAAAATCCTCCCAAAGATATAATTCCTTTTCCTAATTAAAGATGGGCCTATCTTTATGTATCATGCGACACATTTGAGGTTAACGCCCCTCCCAAACCTCCCACAGCTGAAACGAAGAAGGCCGGCCTTGTACCTTCGCGATGCATGAAATTATCACGACATCAAGAGGTACAGACGGATTTACCATAGTACATATTCAGGGCTTAACCCCAACTTCCACACAAGCAAGAAGACAACCAAAACTGAAATTCTGCTTGAGAGATTTAGTTCAGTGGCATCCCACATCGTAAATAAACCCTAATAAACATAATAAAAAAAACGAGCAGATGCTACAAGCATTGCTGATTACGAATAGCTCGAGACACTAGTGGGGAGCGCTAATTTCTCCTTTTATACACGGACAAGTGATATTATTAGTGCACACCCACGCTGGTTGAACTCAACAATCCAACATCATGAAGAGCGCTAAGTCCATGTAAGTCAAGCTCTATCAGCGAGTCTCTCAACATGAACCAGTGTCATTTATAACACTTAAAAATAATTGCAATAATTTAGCTGCCTTTTCTCATGACTAGCTGCTCGCAAATTTTTAATTCGCTTGAAAATGTTGTATTTCATGATTTAGATGAGGAAAAAACTACGTAAAAAGTGATCATAGTAACAATGTGATGTATACTCAAAAATACTAAGGTTAATTATGAATTAACAAAACTTCATATTTTAACTAGCTTACGATTAAAACAATTTAATAACACCCATGGAAAGCCGACACAATATTAATATTGATAATCATATCACTGTATGACCGGCTGGCTAAATTAAATAATTACGTTGAATGAACTGTACATTGATTCAGAATATGACCTACTCAACGGCATAAATGTATTGCGATACTGCTTTCCAGTTGAGTTAGAAATTTGCTTGGCATACATAGAGAGCTGCATCATTTTTGGTCAAATTTATAACAAGTTTAAATAACAGTCAAATCACTGAAAACTGCTGAAAACAGGGTACTCTTCCAGATGTTAATTTTCAGCTGAAAACAATGTTAAGCGAAATTATTGTAACACTTATGATTACAGATAATTACAAAGCTATTGTAATAATATCAAGCAAAAATGTAAATAATAATGTACGATAAAAAACGAAGCGCAAATAAGAATATCGGATTCAAGCTAGTAGTAAATATTCAAGGTTTTAGAATCACTACTTTAAAAGCAATAACTAGAAGCATATTCACAATCATAAGCCGCACGTAAATAGTTACCTGGGAATACAGAGCAGTAGCGAGTGTTAGCAGCGAATATCACACAAACAACCATGTAGACAACGCCCCTTTACGACCACAACGCATTGAGAATGAGTTGGAGAGACTCTTGAAGCACCCAAAGAAATGCAGTAAAAACGCGTAATATGGTAAACAAGTGAAAAAAATGCATACAATGAGTAAGGTTGGTCACTTAATATTATCCGTTTGCAAGAATAACAGGAACCATGGCAAGAAGCTCAGCTTCATAAAATATTCAAAAATCGTTAACGCTGGCGACCTTCTCAAGCTTAGCGTCAAACCAGACACTCCAGTTAACAATACGTGAGTGCAAAACAACTTCTAAACTTTGATAGAAACATTCAAGAAGTAAGAGTCAAGTCCCCCTTCTTTACAACAGTAGTTGTATACACAGTTAGATCGGACTAATTACATTATCTGACTGGTATGACTGAGTAGAATAGGCAGCTTCATAATGGAGAATACTCAGATACTCGACTAATATCAGTGTAAAACATACTCGGTCAATATCAATGTGCAGTATATTTTTACACCAACGGTTGTATAGACAATATCAACACTAATTTACGTACTATGGAGAGGCTTAGACAGAATCATCGTCAAATGTACGTGTGGTTAACACACAATTTCTAGGACGTGAAAACGATTACCCAACACTAATTTGTGAAGTAATTCGCGTCTCCCTTTTAGCCTCTTGAGATACATTTTTACAACAGTAATACTCAAGGGTAAAGCTTGTGTTACTGAAGAGAACAGGCAACAAAGCGAGCCCGTCCACTAATGTTGAACAGATGAGAGCCAAGCTAGCATCGCTCGACAGTGTGGTGTGTCTTGTAACGTTGAGCGGTCGTTTTATGTAAATAATTCATAACCTTGTTTTAAGAATTACGACACAGTTGAGCTCTTTCATTACAAATAAGAACACAAATTTAAACCTGAGAAAATGTGCACATCACTTGGAGTGAAGACATAACTGAACCCTGATATAGACAGGGAAAAATATCTTTCTTTCAAAATTATAAAGATGATTCGAGAAAAATGTTCATTGTTATTGTTACAGTGAAGAAGAAAAATTGGAAGCGAAGTTCGCAGAACATTTCAGATACTTAAAATTTATCTTAAAGCACTTCTGCCCTGAACTGTGATCGGGTCAAGGCAATAAGACACTAATTTCGGATGACATTGAAAGCTCTGAAGATGGTAGAGATCAGTAAATACATTAAAGCAAACTCTACCCAATTTTCTGGGTTCCAATAGAATCTAGATCAAGAACAAAAAATTTCAAACGAATTTAATCGATCATACGAGTAGAGTAAAATGCATATCGTTTAACATAATTTGCTGATGCTGGAACAGGTAGTGGGCTTTACTTTTCTCTAAAGCACACTCGTAAATTGAAAAAGCAGGTTTTTCCTCCCTAAGCGATCTGCTTGCTGTTAGTAAACAAGCTACCACGTCGCAGATAACTAAAGCTTCTAGCAACCACAACTCTGAACTTGCTAAAAAGCATGAGGAATAGGAAGGTTCAGTGAACTAGAATGGGAAGTAAAATATTTCTTGATATAAGATGCAGAGGACGGAGAGAGGTATAATGACTGATTTCAGAATAACATGAAAATAAAAAGTATGCTCCAAAATGGAACAGAGAAGTCCCCGCTCGCTACGAAGAGAAGAAAAATAAGATTGATGGGACGCAGAAGCCTCTAGAGACTAGAGCACACGACGAGAGAAGAATCTGCATCAGAACGGGACGCAAGGCATCCCTCATCACTTGGCTGGGACGAAGAGGAGGGCGGAGAGGACGGAGGATGGTCTAGAGAGAGGCATGAGGACGTGCCAAGGATGGCGGGGGAGTCTCGCCACACATCCGACGAGGAATTCTGCACACAAGAACACTAGTGTTACTTCGTCAACCAGGGTGCAGGTCTTCCAGCTCTATTTTATTCAAGTTTAACTTTATACTAATAGCAACTTAGTTTTCTCCTATACTGTAAGTCTATTGAAAGACAACGCAGTTGTATTGTAATTTGCATATTGATTAAATATAGTTTGGTAGTAATTAAGTACTGATTTACTGCTTTACCCTCATCAGATACTGCGAAATTTTTCAAGCGACAATTAAAAAAATTCAAGTAAATTATGATGCGCAACCCCTGCCTTAGATAGATATATAGGGAAGGGAGAAATAAATTCAAATTTCTTAGTCTAGCAATTTTGCTGCTAATGTAAAATCTGTTCATGCTCGTAAAATGTCCGTACACTAATAAATATTAGAATACACAAAATAAAGAAAACACAAGGTCAAACAATGTACAAGAAGGGCTAGTAATGTAAACAAATATCGAAATAGCCGTCAAAAGCATGCACGATACAAAAAAATAAATTCATTGGGAAATAAGTCAAAAAAACAAAAGATGGAGTATAAACCTAATAGAAGAGCAAGAATTAACGTTTCTTTTTAATTAGGTAAAAATAGTAACAAATAACTATCTTAAAATTAAATCCTCGATTTTCTTTCTGAAATCCTGAAGATCCCTCTATAAACGAACAAAAGCACGGATTACTTTTTACATACGACGCATTGCGCTTCGTCTCAGCTACTTATTGAAAGGTCGCCAAATCTGCAAATAGCAATGAAAAGTTAACATTCTAGATTTTAGCATATCGTTGGAAACACGCACATTCACGGAGCACGCTAAATTAATGATAGATATACATTTCTTCGTACTGTTCTATGATAACCATGCATGCAGTCACACAATTACTTGTCAATACTTAACTCTTCAGCGGTAATCATAGTACTTTTAGCGCCAGTTGACAGAAAAATTACCCATACCTATAAATTGGACAACGGGGTGAATCTTCCCTGTTCATTATACCTGAACAAACCCTCATGCATCAGAAGATTCACGCAATCAAAAGGTAAGTATTGCCCTCACAGTTGGTTACTAAAGGTTCACGGAACACTGCAGTAGCACATCACTCATCAAATGAGGTGATGGAAAATACAACAGTTGCAATAGAGACTTTTACGAGTGACAAGGTGAGCCCATTAAACTCGTAAAATATACGAAAATGGGAGAAACATTGCAACATCGAAGTCATTCGTGAAAAACACGCAGACATGTGTTAGCCAGAGTTACAAGACAAGAAAAGCCAATGAAAAATTGATGGGCCTAACTTACAAAAATACCAGATTCTCACAACCACTGCTGCTGGTTTTGCTACGGGTCGCTAAGACGATAATGCGCGACAAAAAAATTTCGAGACAAGCTGTATTTTAAAGGTTCACACAATCACGGTCTCCATCAAAACGAAAAAGTTACGGAACAGAAACTCGATATACAGTATTTAGTGCAATGTATTGCCAGTGTATCTTTAAAAATAAAACAACATTTTGAATCGTGCCGTTCCACAAAAATAAATTTTACCTTTATTCGACATGGTATTCCCTGATATTTTACGCCTGGTCAAAAGGATAGTCCCACATAAAGTTAGGTTCTTACGCGGACAATCGATGGCAAATTCCTTCAGCGTTGGATGCGCAAGCACCGAAACTCTGAGCATGTAAGCTTGAGAAAACAAATCGACTTTGATAAACTAACTGATTATTAGTGGTCTTAACAACGAGCCCTTAGCCGTTTTCTTCAACCAAGGAAGCGAAGGCATAATAATTCACTAGTACCTGAACAGTCAAGCAACTTAAAGATTGCTCAGTATTCTACAATAACGTCCTCCCAATTTATGCTAAATCAGTGGCATGTGTGTAATTACATACCAGATGCTCAGCAGGAACTGCAATTGATAGAACATGTATCAGCGTCACAAGTCATTTCATTAAATGAAATTTACTGAATAATGTAAATAACTAGTCATGTGACGCAGCAATGCACCATTCGCAACGATGTATAGATATGCGCGTACGTTTTTTCAGTGCTTGGCCAATGGGTTCTCAGATACGAAACTCGTGCGTTTGAGATTTTAGTTCTTGAAGAAAAAGCAGTTTCAAGCGAACGAAACTTTTTTTTCTGGGTGCCATAATCGTTTCCCGACTAAAAATCATAAAGTGATATATTTGTATGAATTGCAAAGGATGTTATTAGTGATACACGTATGCGTACACACGAAAAATGTGAACTTTATTAGTTGAAAAATAATGAATCACTAATAAGGGAAATTAACTTCGCTTAAAAAACGTAGAAACCAGATGAACATATTTACACTAACTAAATCATATAAAAAACGATTTTCATGAAACAAATATACAGTGATGTAGGAATATAGTAACCGTGTACCAGGTAACCTGCATCAAGAACTAGAAGTTCATAACAGGTGACCAATGCAATAGAATCCCCAAATGAAACTCAACAGCCAGTGACATGAACATGTAGTGATCTCTCTTTAAGAATCACTCTTCAGTCCCAACCCTAAGACATCTCTTATCTCCAAGCAGACATTGAATATCTTTATCTTTTATCTTACTCAGAGTGAGAGCCTGAGGGAATAAGGGACCGTCGAGGAACCCAATAAGAGAAAAGGCAATTAAAGGCAGGATGAGTTCAACAGTTTGTATTTAGACATATGAACATGATATTTGTTCATTGTTGCGCACGTTTGCCCATCCTGTCTGTAGACAGGATGGCTGGTTTCTGCTTTCTTTGTTGAGTTGAGTTGTTCAGTTGAGCTGTGAGTTGAGTTGTTCAGGTGCTGAGAGTTGTTGGTGGAGATGTTGACCTTGAAAGTGCTTGGTAGAGAATCCGCGACGCAGAGCGTTGCAGCCTCCTTATATTGGGCAGTTGGCTAGGCACTGCTGCCTGAGTGTGACCGTTCATTGGTTAATACCGTGCTTGTGGTCGTAACGGGACCTGGATTCACTTCTTCTGTCATGTTCGCTCATTGGTCGATGAACCTAGCCTCGTCGCGGTACTCGTTTGTAATGGAGCCATACGATTCACTACAGATACCCCTCCGCTTTTTTTAAAGAAACGGGCGTAAAATTTCAAATTTGTGGGTGTGACAATAGTTTGATGATACGCGGTATTTCGGGCTCCTTCGTCAGTCAAACGTTGTCTTGGCCGCATGACGATTGTGCGTCGTCAACTCAAGTTCTAAGGTGCTACCAGAAACACATGTCCGATGATGTTAGTTGATTGTGTGCTTTCTCAGTAAGGAAGCCGCTTCCTTAGTTAGGAAGTCGTAGTAAACGCAACCGTGTATCCTGCGTGGGAGACGGCATAGTGCGTTGAAAGAGCAGTAGCAGCTCTGTGTAGACATAGCATATGGTGCGTGTAAAGGAGTGCGGTGTCGGATCTAAACGCTGACATCTGAGCCGGAGCTGAATACACGTAGGTTTTCACACACGAAGAGGCGATGATGCGGAGAAGCGAATTATGACTGAGATGTACACGACGAGAAGCTGATGATGCCGGAGTTTAATGAAGTGAAGCAGATTTGAAAACTCCGTGCTTGGCATGATGACTCGTGCTGCCTGCATCATCACTGTCACACCATTGCTCTTTTCTCTATTGGGTCACTATGGGGTCACCAGTTGTAGTGATCTTGTTATTATCACTCTTCAGTCCCAACCCTCAGACATCTCTTATCTCCGAGCAGACATTGAATATCTTTATGTTGTGTCTTCCGCAGAGTGAGCTACTGAGGGAGTAAGGGACCGTCGAGGAACCCAATAGGAGAAAAGGCAATTAAAGGCAGGATGAGTTTAACAGTTTGTACTTAGACATTTGAATGATATTTGTTCTTGGTTCCGCACGTTTGCCCATCCTGTCAGTAGACAGGATGGCTGGTTTCTGTTTTTTTTTGTTCTGCTGTTGGCTGTGAGTTGAGTTGTTCAAGTGATGAGAGTTGTTGGTGGAGATGTTGACTGAAAGTGCTTGGTAGAGAATCCGCGACGCAGAGCGTTGCAGCCTTCTTACATTCGGCGGTTGGCTGGGCACTGCTGCCTGAGTGTGACCGTTCATTGGTTAATGTTGTGCTTTTGGTCGTAGAGGGACCTAGCCTCGTCGCTGGATTCACTTCTGTCATGTTTGCTCAATGGTCGATGAACCTAGCCTCGTCGCGGTACTCGTTTGTAGTGGAGCCATACGATTCACTACATACACTTGTGTCCCCTCCTCCACCACACAAGGAACAGTGGTAGTAATACTGTAAATTTAGTTCAGTGGCTCAGACTATATGGACACGGGTCTCTAAGAGCAGGTCAGCAGTGCGCCTACACAAGTTCTACACTTTATCCCGGTGTGCAAGCGCTCCATGTTAGTAGTTAGCTATATTAGTTGTAAGCAGTCTTCTTTGGTGTCACCCTAGTTTCAGTGCAACGGGAGAAAAAAGGAAATAATTGATTGCGTTTTCTCAGATACGGATGTTACAGCCATACGATTCACTACAGCAACGTAGTGAAACTGATGGTCCATTCAGTAACGCTACGTTCGTTGTAGACATGACTGCTAAAAAAGCTAGAATTAATGAATTGAACACAAAAATTGGTGATGGTAGAACCAACACACAGGTAGCCCGCAATCAATTATCAGACCATTATTGACCTATTGAGAGATTTTGTTCAAATAATTCCTTGACCCTCCTTCTCGTCGTAGTGAATAAATATGAACTCTATTGGTCTTTCCTGATATTACATTGTTATAATTAGTTAATATTGAAACATGCGAGTGTTTGGTAATAGTGAATTGTTTGCTAACAGTGAAAATTGGTTATCTGAAAAGTATGAGGCGCATTCGTACAAAAACTGTGACATTACCAGCGCAACTCATCGAAAAGAGTACCTTACGTGCTTGTTAAAGGAACAAATTTATCAGTTACAATGAAGCATATGCAATAATGAAGCAACTTGAGAAACTTAGTAAACTAAACTAAAATTACAACCGTTAACTTCCAAAATTACAGTCATCAATGAGCATTCAGTCGAAAAAAAAATCAGAGCTTAAATGAAGTCAATTTATTTCGTTAATTTAAACTACACAAACTACCATTTTCCCTTAAAACGAGCGTTAATACTACGCTCTGGTTGAGGCAGCAAAGCTACAATAACAACGATCAAGAGGCGGAAGAAGCACCTAAGGACAATGCAGGGCACTAACTTTGATGTGCATGAGGGCGTCGGTGAGCGCAGAACGCAACTCGACACTGAGCGCGAGGGCTGAACGCAGCTGGGCAGTTTGACGCTCGCTGCAGCCTGTGGTGAGCATCTCGGCAGTAAGTCGACCTCCCCCACGCTTACCAGGCAGTTTCTTTGAGGGCCGTCCAACACTCTGACATCTTGCAGCATTAGGAGACAGCCCTCCGTGCGCTTCATAGCCCGCACGACGACGTCCGATCTTACATTGCTCCCTTCGAACCGCTGCTGATAAAACATCATTGGACACTTTGTCCTTAATATCAGCATGTGTTCTCACATCGCAATTTTCATCGGATTTTTTAGTGAATTGTTTAACGTGATAAGCATTTTGAGAATTGTTGCCATGGCTAACAGGCTTCTCACTGGTACTTGTAGTGGAGCAAGGATGAAGGTTGTCGTCCGAGTGACTTTCACTGGACTGAGCAAGAACTTCTGTCCTGTTGTCCAGAGACGCTTCATTACAGGAGTGCTTGGCAAAAATAGCTTGGCTCTTCAAACTATCAGAGAGAACAGCATCACGGGATGGTTGTGTTGCGTCGTGCAGTGACTGGTCACACTGGGAAGTAAGAGGATGTAGTGAGTTCAGGACACTGCCCTTTAGATGATATTGCTCACCATGATAAAGGAAGTCGACGCAATTTCCCACTTGGCTTCCATCACTTCTTACTGCGCAAACTCCAGTACTTGAGTTCAGTTCAACACACTCGAGGTCCTGTAATAAATTAATGAGGGAAACTGTGAGTCGACCTATTCCTCCATGAACGCCCAACAGAAATGCAGTTAAATTATCAATTATAGCTGACGTAAAAGGGATTTACTCATAAGATTACAAATTTTTAGAGTACGCATTGTACACTAACAAATTTCAATTGAGACTAACAAAAAAACTACTGGACTTACAGAAATTAATAAAACCAATTCATGAGCAGTACAATATGACATTACAAAATTCTTTACACATCAATCGCAGTGTTTTAAAATGATATGAAAATTTTCAACTTCGTAAAAACTAAAGGCCTTCTTAAATAGGCACAACCTCTAAAAGTTAAGAGAAAAAACTTGAAAAACTCCCTCTCAGGCCATCGTCTAGGACATACTAAGATTGGCGATAAAAAATGAGGTCTACACTAAAAGAATGTTGAATAACGGAGACAAAAATAACTGTCACAAGAGCAACAATTATCTCAAAACCATGAGATAATTGTTGTTGTCTCAAGGTTCCGCAACCATCAATACTCTTTTAGTATAAAGTAAACCGAGTCATAGAATCTCCTATTTCCTTTAATACTCTCATTATCTTGAAGTTTGATTCAAATGAGTACCTGCTATTATTTAGAACAGAAATTGGGATTTTACCACGGTTGTTGTTACCAGCAACACATTTGAACTAAGATAAATACTACGAATGTTTTAAGCAAACTAAACCCTACGGATTAACTAAAGAGCACAAATAACAATATCCGAGGGCTAAATGACGATTTATCAAGCCCAAATACGAGTTTTCAATCATTTTTTCTCCTTTTGGATACCCTCCAAATAGATTACTTCAGGATTTTTAGCAGCAGCTAAAAGTATTTAAGCTATCAACTTGTTAAATGCAACACCAGGTATTAAAGTAGCGCTAGAACAGCATCGAGTTTCTGCAGTTTGGTCAGCTCATAAACTGACCATTTTTATTGCCTGATTGGCGGCCAGATGCTATCTGGCGCTGATACCAAATACGAAAAAAACTTCATTTTCTATATAGTCTAGAGCAGTAGTACCCAAGTGGAGGTCCGCGGACCGGTACCAGCAGCTAACGGTACGCGGCATCAGCTACCGGTAAAAATTAATACATATTACTAAAACATATTACAGGCCCCAAGAACATTTAAAAAACTACTGGTAGGCCATATCAGATAGTTTGAGAAGCATTGGTATAGAGTACATGTACTGTTATCGGGTTTTGAATTCTTAATGTTTACATTTAAAGACTAGTGCAGATGATGCCAGAGGCTTACAGTCACCTGGACACGAGGGTCAGAGCAGAGGGTTGGGTAGCTCGCTGCTGCAACAATGCGGTCCTCGAGCCTCAGAACTTCAGTTGCGCTCTCCTGCACAATGTTTAGGTTAAGCTTTGATGCATAAAAATATGGACAAGTAGAGGGTTTCCATGTGAATAAGTAGAGGGTTTATATATGAACAAGTAGAGGGTTTCCATGTGAATAAGTAGAGGGTTTATACATGAACAACTAGAGGGTTTCGTTATGAAATGCAAGAAAGACGAGGAGATTTAGTTATAAATTATACATAGAAGAATTAACTACCTGGGTGCAGTCCCCACAATACCCAGAAGTTGAAAACTTGCCATAGAATAGAATTTGTCAAGAAGAAGCGACACTTAGTACTTCATACCAATACATCCACGGAGGGTCCCCATGGGGCCAAATTAACTTGTACGGAAAAGATTTCTTTCAGTACGATCATTGATATCCTG
This sequence comes from Trinorchestia longiramus, assembly GCA_006783055.1. Classification (NCBI taxonomy): domain Eukaryota; kingdom Metazoa; phylum Arthropoda; class Malacostraca; order Amphipoda; family Talitridae; genus Trinorchestia; species Trinorchestia longiramus. Next base: position 704,537 of record VCRD01000006.1, on the reverse strand, counting down.
TTAAGCATGTTTCTCTAAATTTAAAGGCCATTGCTTTAATGAAATTTTTGTCCCGACTTCCAGCATCAAAAATGTTTTCACTTTTTTGTTTCGCAATAGTAGATCCGTCATGTTGGAAGAAAAGTCACACAATATTCGCTCGTTGCTTCATCGAGTAACACACCATGCATAAAATTAAATTTTGCACGTTACACAAGCACTACGTAATGATTATCGTTAAAATTAATACAATACTTCAATAAACTTCAATTATCTTCTACTGATTGATAGTATCTAAAATACTTTGGCTTTCATACCATTTTTAGTATTGATTTTATAAATGGGCATATTACTTGTACACCACTCAGTACAACCCATACCATACAGGTAAATAATCGAGGATAATTTCAAATCATAAAAGATCAATGACAGTTTTCAAGTTTTGTGTTTATTTACTAACCACATATTGCTCGTATACGGAAAATTTGACATAAATAATGCTGTGCTAAACGAAGCAGTGAGCAAAAATTGTAAAACATTTCAGTATAATGGATCTACAGTGCCGGTAAAAAGTATCCGGCCGGTCTTGAAACGTCAGTGAATTGACTCTTTTCGAAAATTAGTAACTAATTTTCAAAAATAGCTAGCGACATGTGGTGAACTGCAGCAAATTAGTGAAGAGTTTTTTTTTGCACGTACGTAAATTTATAATGTGCATCTGGCCTTCATGGTGTGCGGTTGGTTGTCAAAGCTCGTCAAGTCCCTCTCGTGTTTTGTGATTTTCGGCATTTTGCTAAAAGTGCTGTAGTTGACGAAATATTAGAATGGCTGTTTGAAATCAAACGACGAATGAAACTCTAAGTGCTATTATAGCTTTGTTTAAGAGCGGGAATTTCCGAAACAATATTGCAACGCAGTTAAATTTAGCTCGATCAACCGGGTAAAAGCGTGGTCCCTGAATATCAAAAACATGAATGCTCTTGTACTCTATCGCATAAGAAACGTTCTCAGAGACCTAAAAAGACGAGTAAAAGGACAGATGACAATCTTAACGTTACATCAAGTCATCTGTGAAAAATCTGCCATTGGCAATACGGGCATTGACATCAATGCCTACTGTTTCAATCATTATTGAGGTCAGCCGTCATTGAGAAGACATTAACATTTACATTTTTTGATTTTAAAGGCTTTAATATTAGAGAGCTTAGTGCCTTGGATGCTGAGCGTAAACTCACCTGTGATGCTGAGCGAAACAGTTGCTGCTGCAACGCCTCCACTTTCGCTTCAGCCTCTTCCTTAAGCTTTTGCATGGACTGTAATTGTGACCGCAGCGCTTCCACCTCAGAAGTTTGAGCATCAACAGAGGAGGCTGCGTCGCAGATGTCAGTAAGGCCAAGTGTGTCCAGATGGACAGACTCGTTTGTGAAAGGTAAAGAAGCTACTTCTGCATGCAGTACGGTGTCCTTCGATGAAACAATGCCAGTGGAGTCAGAAATGGGAGAATTAGAATTCAGGCAACTGCCATCACCTGCTTCAATGAATTGCGACTTCGTTTCTTCTAACTTTTGGTTCAGTTGTGCGTTAACTGTTCGAAGTATATTCAGTTCGCGATACAGTTCTGAAGTTGATTTGGACAACGTTAGTTCTGCCGGATCTTTATCCAACCCATTTGATATGCTTGAACGATTTATACAAGTCAATTCTGCAGTTTCACAACTAGATATGTCTTCTGCACGCACTGAACTACTAGCAACTAACGGTTTATCATAATGTTCATCCTTTATCCTAGTCAATGTGTTTGGCATTGAGGAGGTCTGTTGACACTGGACAACAGCATCTTTTGAGGCCTCGACCTTGACACCTGCCATCATAGCAAATTCTCTTAAGCTGCATGGAGTAGAGTGGAACGCATGCGACACACTAAGACCTAAATCAAGGGACTCCACTTTCTCATCACCTACAGGAAGGACACAACCATTAAGAATATGATTTGTATTAGTCAACTCATTATGATCATTTACCTGAGTCTGTATTTGATTACTGAGCTCACAAAGTGTACCCGGTGGATTTCGTTTCTGCTTTGCAAGTTGAATTTCAAGCCGATTTCGCTCAATATCGGACATATGTCCAATTTTCTTACACTCCAAGCACCCTGTTAATTTCTCCAATTCATATAACTTTGTTTCTAGCAGCGTGTCTTCTTCCAGTATTTCTCGGAACTTTTTACGCAGCTCGCTGAACTCGGCTCTACAGTACAGTTTTTGAGCAACTGATTCATGGGGTAATACCTCAACTTCATGCCTAGTCTCCTGGACGCAATCAGCTTGTTCCAATAGAAGTGACTTTTCACAGTTTAGCTTTTGGACCCAGTTCGATATTTCTGGCTCCCCACCACAAACTCTATCGACCGGAGTGTCAGGTTGGAGCACTTGATGTTTTATTTTATTTGCAGATTGTTCCTTGTGACTTTCGTAAAGCAATTCCATTTCATGTGTAAGTTGAGCCTCGCGCTCTTCGTGTTCCTTGATGGCCTCGCAGAACTCTTGCTTAGAAATTTCAACTAACCGTAATTGATTGACCAATTTGGCCTCCGAAGACGTATATTCACTCACTTTTTTCGAAAATTTATCGTTTTGGCATAGAAGTTCGTTTATCTGCTTTCTGAAATCTGCTTCACACCCTTGATGTTTCGCAAGTTCATTTGAGAGCTCAACATTTCTATTTCGTAGCTCTTCTATGCTGTCATTTAATTCGGCCTCTCGATTTTGATGCACTTCCGTTACATTTGATAACACACAAAATTTACCCTGAATTTCTTCAATTTGTTTCAGGTAATTCACCTCTTTATCAAGTAGCTCTTTAACTCTCCTATTAAGTTTACTCTCGTTCAGCTGGATATCCTCAATTTGCTTTGACAGAGTTATATTTTCATTATCCTTTCTTTGACATTCTTCAACAAGGCTTTTACATTCACGTTCGAAATTCAAAAGTTCTTCTATTCGTTCAGAAAGGCCCAATTGTACACCTTCAGATTGACCACTTATCGAAAGTGTCACCTTCAGAGCATCAATATCAGCAACTTGTTGTTCTAAATCACTGACCTTAGTTGCAAGCTCTTTAGTCAAATTATTCAATCTGCATTTTTCATCCAGAAGTTTATCGCAGCGGCTTTCCATTTCGCTACTGCGTGCTAGAGCTTCATTCAACTGATCAGATAGATCTTTTATCACTGTTTCCTGCTCGTTAATTTTAATTTCGAGAGACTGCTTTTGACCTTCAGACACTTTCGATACACGTATGTCACCAGAATTCTTGTCTTCCAGTTTCTTCAATTGCTTAATAAGTTCGAAATTTGCGCTTTGAAGCTGCTTTACCTTACCAGTTAACCCATTTTTCTCAAATTTCATGGATTCAATTACTTTGGTGATCTGGCTTAAGTGGTCATGGGACGTCTGAGGCAGACTACCCATTTGCATTTTGGTCTCGTTGACGGCGTTTAATTCGTTCACCTTAGCATTAGTATCAGCAATGAGCTCCTTGAGTTGACTATTCTCACAACGCAACTGTTGCACTTGGAATGATACATTAACGTTTTCAGCATTCAGGCTACATAACTTAGAAGCATGTTCTTTGCTTTCTTCAAGAGCTCCACATCTCTGCAATTCTGATTCATCAAGCTTCTGCTGAAGCACAGAGACCTCCTCATCTAGTAACAATTTCTCATGACCTACTTCTACTATCCGAACATTGAGGTCATTTTCTTTATCAGATAACACCCTCACCTGTGATTCAAGATGCATAATTTTTTCTTCGTGTAGTTTTGCCTGCTCAACGTGTAAAGGAATTTTGCTTTCCAGCTCCTGTACTTGATCAGTCAATTGACAGTTGTTGCCTTCCAGCTGCTTCACTCGATCAATCAATTGACAGTTGTTTCCTTCAAGCCGACTTACTTGATCCATCAATTGGCAGTTGTTACCTTCAAGCAAACTTACTTGATCAGTTAACTGACAGTTGTTGCCTTCCATCTGCTTCAATTGATCGGTCAACTGACAGTTGTTGTCTTCGAACTGCTTCACTTGATCAGCTAATTGACAGTTGTAACCTTCAAGCTGCTTCACTTGTTCAGTCAACTGACAGTTGTTGCCTTCAAGTTGTTTCACTTGATCGGTCAATTGACAGTTGTTGACTTCAAGCAGCTTCACTTGATCAGTCAATTGACTGATGTCGCTACTAAACTCCTTCACTTGATCAGTCAGTTGACAGCTGTCGTTTTCAAGCTTCTTCACTTGATCAGACAATTGATAATTGTCGTTTTCAAGCTTCTTCACTTGATCAGACAATTGATAATTGTCGTTTTCAAGCTTCTCCACTTGATCAGTCAACTGACAGTTGTTGCCTTCAAGCTGCTTCACTTGATCAGTCAACTGACAGTTGTTGCCTTCAAGCTGCTTCACTCTATCAGTCAACTGACAGTTGTTACCTTCAAGCTGCTTCACTTGATCAGTCAACTGACAGTTGTTGCCTTCAAGCTGCTTCACTTGATCAGTCAACTGATAGTTGTTGCCTTCAAGCAGCTTCACTTGATCAGTCAACTGAAAATTGTTGCCTTCAAGCTGCTTCACTTGATCAGTCAACTGACAGTTGTCGTTTTCAAGCTGCTTCGCTCGATCAGTCAATTGACAGTTGTTGCCTTCAAGCTGCTTCACTTGAAGAGTCAAGTGACAGTTGTTGCCTTCAAGTTGCTTCACTCGATCAGTCAATTGACTGTTATCACCTCTAAGCTCCTTCACTTGATCAGTCAATTGACAGTTGTCGTTTTCAAGCTTCTTCACTTGATCAGTCAATTGACAGTTGTCGTTTTCAAACTTCTTCATTTGATCAGTCAACTGACAGTTGTTGCCTTCAAGCTGCTTCATTTGCTCTGTCAATTGACAGTTGTTGTCTTCAATCAGCTTCACTTGATCAGTCAATTGACTAATGTCACCAGTAAACTCCTTCACTTGATCAGTCAATTGACTGTTGTTACCTATGAGCTCCTTCACTTGATCAGTCAATTGACAGTTGTTGCCTTCAAGTTGCTTCACTAGATCAGTCAATTGACTGTTATCACCACTAAGCTCCTTCACTTGATCAGTCAATTGACTGTTGCAACCTCCAAGCTCCTTCACCAGATCAGTCAATTGACAGTTGTCGTTTTTAAGCTTCTTCACTTGATCAGTCAATTGACAATTGTCGTTTTCAAGCTTCTCCACTTGATCAGTCAACTGACAGTTGTTGCCTTCAAGCTGCTTCACTTTATCAGTCAATTGACAGTTGCCGTTTTCAAACTCCTTCACTTGATCAGTCAATTGACAGTTGTTGCCTTCAAGTTGCTTCACTAGATCAGTCAATTGACTGTTATCACCACTAAGCTCCTTCACTTGATCAGTCAATTGACAGTTGTCGTTTTGAAGCTGCTTCACCTGATCAGTCAATTGACAGTTCTCGTTTTCAAACTTTTTCATTTGATCAGTCAACTGACAGTTGTTGCCTTCAAGCAGCTTCACTTGATCAGTCAATTGACTGATGTCACCACCAAACTCTTTCACTTGATCAGTCAATTGACTGTTGTTACCTCTAAGCTCCTTTACTTGATCAGTCAATTGATAGTTGTTACCTTCAAGCTGCTTCACTCGATCAATCAATTGACTGTTGTCACCACTAAGCTCCTTCACTTGATCAGTCAATTGACTGTTGTCACCACTAAGCTCCTTCACTTGATCAGTCAATTGACTGTTGTCACCACTAAGCTCCTTCACTTGATCAGTCAATTGACTGTTGTCACCACTAAGCTCCTTCACTTGATCAGTCAACTGACAGTTGTTGCCTTCAAGCTGCTTCACTCTATCAGTCAACTGACAGTTGTTACCTTCAAGCTTCTCCACTTGATCAGTCAATTGACAGTTGTTACCTTCAAGCTTCTCCACTTGATCAGTCAACTGACAGTTGTTGCCTTCAAGCTGCTTCACTTGATCAGTCAACTGATAGTTTTTGCCTTCAAGCTGCTTCACTTGCTCTGTCAATTGACAGTTATTGTCGTCAAGCTGCTTCACTTGATCAGTCAATTGACAGTTGTTGCCTTCAAGCTGCTTCACTTGATCAGTCAATTGACAGTTGTCGTTTTCAAGCTTCTTCACTTGATCAGTCAATTGACAGTTGTTGCCTTCAAGCTGCTTCACTTGATCAGTTAATTGACAGTTGTTTTCAAGCTTCTTCACTTGATCAGTCAATTGACAGTTGTTGCCTTCAAGCTGCTTCACTTGCTCTGTCAATTGACAGTTATTGTCGTCAAGCTGCTTCACTTGATCAGTCAATTGACAGTTGTTGCCTTCAAGCTGCTTCACTTGATCAGTCAATTGACAGTTGTCGTTTTCAAGCTTCTTCACTTGATCAGTCAATTGACAGTTGTTGCCTTCAAGCTGCTTCACTTGATCAGTCAATTGACTGTTGTCGTTTTCAAGCTTCTTCACTTGATCAGTCAATTGACAGTCGTTGCATTCAAGCAGACTCACTTGATCAATCAATTGATGGTTGTTGTCTTCAAGCTGTTTCATTTGATCAGTCAACTGACAATTATTGCCTTCAAACTGCTTTACTTGATTAGTTAATAGACAATTGTTGCCTTCGAGCTGTTTTACTTGATCGGTCAATTTATTATTTCCTTCTACCTGTTTAACATCATTAAATGCAAATTTCATCAATCGTTCAGTTATTTCATAATTGCTGTCTTCGTGCTCTTTAGCTCGAGCTGCCAGTTGACAATTCTCGTCTTCCAACTGCTTCACTTGACTGCTGAGTTGAGCATTACACAACTCAAGCTCGGAAATACGTTTCATATTTTGTGCTTCAGGGGCAAGTTGTGGGCTTCCTGCTGCAGATTCTTCTACTTTCTTGTTGACCATGAACTGAACTTTACTGAGATTGGAGACTTCCTCCTTCAAAGGTAAATTTGTTGTTACAGCCTGGTTGACATCAGGATATGATTCCTTTTTTCTGGAAGTTTTAGCTTCAACCATAAACTCATCTTCATCCTTTGGGTCTTGTGTGGATCCTAGACTAAAATCTGGGCTACTCATCAGCTCTAATTGATGAGGTTGTTTATTTTGTTCTCTAACATCGCTAAGGTTTTCCTCTACTATGCAGTTCTTCAATTTCTTCTCCTCTAAGACGTCGGCCGACCTGCTGGACATCATCTCCTCTTGAGGCAGATTAATGTGAGCATTTTCAGAACTGCAGAGTCCTTGAGCGCGTGATATTCTGGCGTCCAGATCGTCTTTGTTACTAGAAAATAAATGGCTTTTATCTGCAATTCTTACTTCGTTTGGACTAACCCTGTGCAAATGTTTCAACATTTTAACATCATCTGATTCCAGATCATGAGATGAATTCCTCTGTACTTCGCTCTCTGACTTTTTGGAATTGATTACAGAGTCTAGCTCGTTTATACGACCGCTCCGATGGAAGCTTAGTTGTTTCAAGGAATTCTTTTCATGAGTTTCTTGTTTCAAAAATTCGTTCTCCCTAGTCAAGAAATTTAGCGATGATCGAAGTTGCAGTAGGTCATCCTTTGTTGTTCTACTTGTAACCTGACTTTGCAATTTATTAGGCTGAGAATCTTGACCAATAGTTTGTGAAATTTGAAAATTTTTATTATCAGACGAACGTCTTACTTCACTTTCAGCATTATTCGAAATTGAAAAATTCACTTCATCCACCTCAGCGAATCTTCTGTTTAGATTTTCGTGTTCTGGCTTTGGACTCTCCACAGCTACATAGAGATCCCGTTTTGAATTCTCATATTTATTTACAATTACCTGAGTTCCGTATAGTGTTTCTTGTTGCTCTGCCAACTGATCACGTTGACAAGAGCTTTGCTTTCCCAGAAACTGAACCTGGCTGACAAGGCCATATGCTGTTGACTGTAATTTTGATAATTCTTGCCTTAACTCGGCGTTTTGAAGCTCCGTATCTTGCAGTGATTCCACGCGATGACGGAGGTCATCATTGTGAGACAGTAACTTCGAATTTTCTTTTACAAACTGACTACACTGCATTTCCATTTCCCGCACACGCTCACTGAGGAGAGTCTCTTTCTCAGAATAAGCTTGCAGAGCCCGCTGCATACCTGACAACTGCTCGGACAAAGCACGCGATTGGTTCGTCGTTTTTTGAAGAGTTTTCATCACATTGGGCATGACACAAAGAATGCGAACAACTAATTTTGTGACTTCAGGTGCATTATCAGAGCTAGGTTCATCCATATCTGTGCTCTGGACGAATTCAGAAAATTCGTCAATCCTACAAGTTGCCTCCACAAGTTCAGGTGTTAAACGCTCTATCGTCAACCAAGATTGCTTCAAGTTTTCAAATTGTCGATAGATGTCAGAGACACAAGAATTTTTGAAGTCCGCATCACTTGTGGCTGAAGTGCCACCTTTGTCATCTGTACAACTAATTCTCTGTAATAATAAACTAATATCACTTGACAAAGAATAGTCATTATTAAAATTTTCTTGCTTTTCGTGTTTTTGTAAAAGACTCTGAGTTGTTGTTAAATCCTGCATAACGTTTCTCAGTTTTGTTCCCTGTTCTTGAAGCTGAGACTTCAGACCATGAATGTGACTTTCATTAACACTGATTGCTTCAGAAGCAACTATGAGCTTCTGCCGGACATAGCTTAGATCTTTAGCGTGACCGCATTGTCGACTATCACATTTTTCTTTATTTTCTGATACAAAATCTTGCAGTGGGTTACTTTCTTGTGCAGAAATTTCGAGGCTCTCTCGACGTAAGTTGTTTCCGGTCCTCTCACTCTTGCTCGTCGGAGAAGCAGCATGAACCTTTTTGTCACTAACTTGATTTGGGTGTTGACCAGCTTCACAAGGACTGTCCAACAACATTGAAGAATTTGCAGTGAGTGATAGCGTTTCATTGTTAACATCTCTTACTTGGACATTTTGAGCAGCGCTAGAACATAAATCATCTGAAACAGTTCGTGTGTAGGATAACTTATCGCTCTTTCGAACACCTTCAATCTGAGTGGAAGGAAGAATACTGCTCGAAGAATGATGCGAGTAAACCACGTCTGTATCACGCTGAGGAATGTTATCAAGCATCTCTTGTAATTTAAGGCACTTTTCACGATATTGGTCTCGTTCCTCACACACTTTTTTTGTCCAAGCAATATTATTGGTTAATTGAGACTGACTCTCGCTAAACAATCTGGCAATGTTGAGTAAAGAATCCAAAGACGCACTTACCAATCCTTCGTTACGGCTAAAATCCTCAGGAACTATTTGAAATTCTTGCAGCATGTGAAGCAACGACTGCTTCTTCTTTGTAGCGTCCAATCCCCTTTCTTGAGCAGCACCATCTGTTTCAACACAAGTCACGCCTCCTCCAACAGATTGTAAGAGACTACAGCTTTGTGGGCAATCTACACCCTCAACAGACACAGGGTTTTTTGTGCTACGCATGGCTGCACCATGATCAGTGTCTCCATCATTCACATTCCCATTGAACGATCGCAGGCTTTCGATAATTTGGTCGCGATGAGTGAGGTCTTTCTTCATGCGGTATAACGAGGAAGTAAGTCTACTGAGGTCTTCCTTCACCTTCGAAGCAGCTTGAGCAACTTCTAGGTTTTCCGACATTACACTCGATACCTTAACATCCAAATTGCACTTTTCTGTTTTTGCATTTCTCAACTCAACCTCTTTCTTTAAGAGCTCACGATTCAAACTAGATATCATTACGTTCCTTTCATTCATTTGATTAATGAGAGTATCCATTCTAAGATCCTTTTCTATCGCCAACTCTTGAGCTATGGTCGACTCTTTTCGTAAATCCATTAATTCATTTTCACACGCCGAGATTTTATCCATCTTATTTTTAAGTAGGTTTTCTAACTCTGCTATTTTTGCCTCAGCCTCCCCAAGTGCACCTCTGAGCTTGCTGCAATCGTTCTTTACAGCGTCTGTAACATTATGTGAAGAAACAGAATTATTGGACAGCAATGCAGTGGCATCGCCTGAGGTGCGTTGTTCCTTCAGTTCGGTGAGTTGCAATTCGGCCATCTCAGCTCGCCATCTCAGGTCGGCATGAGCAGCAGCAGTACTGCGTAACTCAGCACTGACGACCTCTGCAAGCTCCATTTGAGCGTCACGCTCTGCTCTCACCGAGATCAGCTGCTCTCTCGTCTTCAACAAGTCTCTCTGAAGCTCCATACGTGTCGTTTGGCTGGTCTGCAGCTCTTTTTTAACCCATGCTTGCCACTGCTGAATGCTTTCCAACTCACCGTAAAGTTTCTCTCGCTCAGCTGAAAGATTAACTCTATCCAACTCCAACTGCTTGTTAACAGCATTGGTTTGATCCAAATTTGTTTGAAAAGTTTTCAACTGATGATTTTTTTGTTCAAGAATTTGACTTAATTTTCCAATCTGAGATTTAAATAGAGCACAACTACAGTTTTCTTGCAGTACATTATCAGAACAGTCGGCGAGAGAGACTTTGAGTTTTTCTCCACTCACCGATTGTTCTTGAGGCAAATATTGCACACAGGTATTGTGCTTCCTCAACAGATCATTATATTTTGACAAATAATTATCTCGCTCCGCTTGTACTTCGGATAGAAGAACTTGCAAGGCTTGAAGTTCAACATTGGAATGAATATCATGATTAGATTTGAATTTCGAAACTTTCCAGAAACGTTTTCTAGGTGCACAACCCTCAGAGTCGTGAATCCGAGCTACTCCTACAAGAGAATTAGTTGACTTCTTGCAGTCATCTAACATGCTTGGAGACTCAGAGAACAACTGGTGAATCCTCGAGTGCTCGAACTCGTAAATGCCAAGATCAGAAACAGTTGATATTTCAGATGCAGCTTTAGGCGCCAAGAGGTGTGCTAGGGAAGTAACAGGGTATTGGTAGTCAAAGTCACTTTGTCCTAATTCAAGACTGAAGGTGCTCCTGCTCTTAGAGAGGGCTGAGGAAGAGCTAACGCTGTCCCATGCAGGACCACTCCCTGCATCTGAAAGCGCTATATCTGTAGCTGATGACGAAGCAATACTTGAAGTTTGTTTCTTCCCAACATTCTTTTCAGTTAAAATATTTTGCCTGTACCTATTCAATTTTCTCTGCTTTCTGATTAGAGAAGGAGGAAGGTTGTCGGTGGATGAAATAGAAGAAGCATCACCTTCACTTTTAAGGTAAGACTTTCGTTCAGAAGAGGTGCTCACGGCCTGCATTGGGTACGTGAAAACTTTCTTCCATCGATCGACAAGGCCACTTTTACTCACACTGACAGGAACAGGGATCATCACTGGCTGACCAGCATCTAGGAACTCACGGCTGCTTGAATGAGCAAAGGAACTGGCAACAGAGCTTGCTCGGCTGGATATTTCGGAGGGACTATGTGCTCCTGAATCATCCAGAAAGTGATCAGAGTTATTCTTGATGGACTGATCATTATAAGCCAAGTAGTGAGCAGTCTGGTCACTGCTAATACTGGAGATAGAATTACTTGATCTGGGCTTAGTAGGCATACTTGTGTCTCCAGTATGTGGCAGAGCAAGGGTTAATACCTTGCTTACACAAGATGGACTTCCTGCAGCCATCTGCAACACAGACACAACAAATACAGGTTAATACTTGTATCTTCACCATATTCAATCTCACCAAAGATTTATTATCTTCTGTTCAAGAAAAAGTGGTTTTATGAAAATTCCAAGTAGAGATATGAACTACAAGTTTCAAGTAAATATCATGTTACTACCTTGGCCCTCTACCAAATATATAATAGAACAATAGACATAAATTAATGTTAACATAGAGTAGATTTTTATTTTACCACACCCAGTGAACATTTTAAGAATAAAAATTGAAAAACGGAGTAAAGAGTTGTAGTATCACCAATAATAATGTAGAGTGTTTCTCTATCTGAGACCCTACCTCATTTGGAATAACAAAGAAAAAAATTATGATAACAACTACTTGAAATAACAGTAACATTTTCCACATAGATTATTCACTCTGCCAGCCACAACTAGGAATACCTTCAATGAACAAGGTCCTATGAATGAAGCAGAAGGTAGCCACCATCAGCACACAAGACCCACACAAGTTTGAAGGACTCAAATGCTGTCCCTATTGCTAAGAAATGCCTATGTCAAGATCTACTGAGCCATTGTCTTCAGAGCAATCACAAGAAAAATGATTTCTTCCTTAAAAGTACTTGCACAAAATATTACAAAACTTGTTTAGTGAATAAGTCCACCAACAAGCTAGAGGTATAGCGGTGGCATGCACAGAAATAACATACTTGCTCACTTATAGTCCAATACTGAGATCACACTAATTGATATGCTACCAACTTGCCTCAATGAACATCTCCAAGTGAGACTCCAATTTGTGATGTCACAAAGAGCAACTAAATCAAATTGAATAATCAGCATCACTTGGAAACAAGCAAAAAAATTAACAATTCACCAGGCGAATATATTAATGCAAATGCTTTAATTGTGAACACATGTTACACTGATGCAATTAAACTACTGAAGCATATAATTGAAGCCAACAATAATTACATAATCATTTTATTATAACATAATTAGCAAGATAAACAATATCTTATGTTAGTCATTACACCATTTTATGTGAAACTGGTGTATTAGGTCAATTAATGACAACATAAGGAGGTTCTATTGCACTGACAAATATGCTAGCTAAACATTGTCTACAAGTAAATTACAAAAGGGTCAACAATGTTAAAAGATGATAAAACACTGATAAACACTTTACATCAAAATATGGGTCCCAACATAGACCTCATTAACAAATACAGTAGATGTTCTTTCTTTTTTGAGACTAGAAAAATAACAGGATCTGAATACAATATTAAAACCCTGTTTTAAGACCCACCAATTACAATTACAGCCTCCGATTATAACACTACAACCTTCTTTCAGTACCCATCAATTACAATAACCAAATCAAATATGTAGAAAGATGTCACACTCTACACTGTCAGACCGGTTTCAAATAGCTACAAATAGGTGTGAATCTCAGCACCACTGTCAAACTTTGGTGCAATATATTGAATCCATATTATTGAATGTGCAACAAATTCATGTTTGTAGGAATGATTGGCAAGACTTTTGCACAGACAGTATCAATTAAAATATGTATTAAGTTTCAATACAGGCACAAAAGATTTGTAGTGGAATGTTAACTGTAAGGTTGACAGAAGACCTGGAATGAAAGGTGACATGATGATTGAAAAGCATTAAAAAGAATTAAGTTTGAACAAAATTTAAGTGTCAAAAAAGGTTTAATCTTCAATTTCAATGCCTGGTAAAGAAGAAAGTTCAAATTTGATATACCTGGAGTGCAGGGATTGGACTAGTGGAATCTGTTTCTTGCCTAGAGAGAGGCTCCATGCTGCAATTTCAGGTGCACTCACTCATTTACACCATGACCAATTCTGCACAATGAGACTTGTGTTAATTGCAGCTGAATACTCAAAGAATTATGTATAAATTACTTGATGCTCCTGCATTTCAGTAACAGATGGGATTCAGTTTCAAAGCTTAGTCACAATAGATTAAGGAAGCAATTCATAATTTAATATGCTACATTTTACACATTGTAATTGGAACAGGTATTGTGTATTTTAATAAAAATTATCTACACATTCATGCATTTGACAAACTTTCATGTATTTTGATACATAATTAAATGCACATCAAACTAGTTTCCTTGCTTATGAAAAATGAGCAAAGTAATGACTAACATTATCAAAGAAATTTCAAAAATGCACCTGTATTGTCACCAAAAATGTGTTGTCAAGAGATATGAGAGGAGTTTGAAGACTATTTTAATGCTACTAAAGCATACACAGCAGGAATTTAGTTTTGAAGTGGATCTGTTACAGAAAGCAGATCATGAACTGAATTCATTCCAGAGTAGATCAATTTTGACAAAAAACTGAACCTAATAAGAAATATGTTACTGCACCATCAGGGTAAATTACTTAATAATTGACAGTTTGTTCCTGGATTTTCTGGTGTTGTTAGATTTCACAAAGATCCTCAAAACAAAGTTACATTACACTTATATTCTACAACTTTGCAGAAGTAACATGACAAGTGAAAGATATTCAATGTCTGCTCAGAGATATGAGATGTCTGGAGGTTGGGACTGAATAGTGATGCATGGATCACTATATACCCTCTAGAGTTCAAGTAAAAATATCAAAGATTTGATGTGTTCATAAGATAAATATAAGAAAATTTCAAAAAGACATGGTATACTGGATTTATTTCAATACACATGTACTATTTTATTTTTCCAAAAATCTTCCCATTTTGAATATTTTATATCACTTATCTAATTTTATTTTTTACTGACCATGGCAAATGTAACCTTTAGAATCATGAGCTTGAGCCCTGATGGCTCAAGTTTTTTGTATGGTACTAAGTACTTTACATAATTATACATTATTTAGAATAGCTTCAACCCATCATTTGCTCATGCTTCATTACATTGGTGAGGCTTTCTGATGCATAAAAGAAGAGTAGGTTAACAACAGAGCAATAATATCTTCTTCAGTCAAAAACCAGCTTTGATCACCACAGACTTCACACACCAGTGATCATGGTCCTGTCTATTAGAGTATGAATAGAATAGAATAAGAATAGAATAAGGCAATAGGAATGAGCCGTTTGGCCCATTCTTGGTTCAATACCGAAGTCCCATGCCGTCTAAAGTAAATCCATCAGTCATGCATGTACACCTTAACCACGTAAGTCAATTTAGTCGTTTAGTCAATTTAGTATGGGGACATTACACATCATTGTAAAATAATAAACATGCATTAAAAAAGTATAAATAATTATTAAAGTATTTCTACCTAATGATACACACAAATAGTGTCTCATATTAAATTATGAGTTGTAAATCAAGAAATTAGGTCATAGTAAAGTAACAAATGCAACATATTACCTAGCATAACTTCATACTGCTGAGGTAGTAAGTAGGAATTAGTTGCTTCATTATTTTACATCCACACACAGTTTGTGTCTTACTATAATTTGGTTAGCAATTAATATAGTTTCATATCAATAGTTTACAGGTAAATGATTCTTCATAATTTGCCAGGCTTGTATAATCATGTCAGACACAAATCTAGCTCAATCATGTTAACATGCATTTTCCAGTTTTTTGTGTGCTAAGCAATCATAATAGAAAGTTGTGCACTCTTATTTATTCTCATAAAATTGTTAGAGAAGAAGACATTAAATACAAGCATAGGTTACTTAGATCTCTATAAGTGCAGGCACCTTGTGGAAATTTAATAGACTTCTGATCTTGTTAGCATTGAAGTTATAGTAAGATTATAAAGAACATCAATTACACATCAATGGAGTAATCCTGCAAACATCACATAGAATTTCCTGAAATAGGTCTCTTGAATTAGGTTTCCTATGAAAATATACTGAAGTCCTTATATGAACAATTTACACCTAATTCATTTAGGAACACAATTAGAAATAAGCAACCCTACATGAAAAATTCTTTATCAATTGTAAGTGTGCTCAGCACAGTTCTGCCTAATTAACTCCAACATTCAAGTCAACATTAACTAGTCTATGTAACACAAAGAAAACTAGAAACATACCAGCTCTGATTGAAAAAATTTAAACTGTTTCTTCTTAATTATATCATATATATGCCTGCAGTTGTCAGTTTTTCTTAATTAACATATTGTGCTTGGAAATT
Source organism: Trinorchestia longiramus (assembly GCA_006783055.1). Classification (NCBI taxonomy): domain Eukaryota; kingdom Metazoa; phylum Arthropoda; class Malacostraca; order Amphipoda; family Talitridae; genus Trinorchestia; species Trinorchestia longiramus. Next base: position 688,742 of record VCRD01000006.1, on the reverse strand, counting down.
CAATTCACATAACACATGGCTAAAAATTAAACTTAATTAGGGATAACATTGTTAGATCAAGAAATAAGTTTAATTGTAAATTTTAGATTCACCAGTCAAAACAATGTTTTATTTTATTGAGGTCAACAGTGTCATTTAGCAAGTACAATCCCATGCTACGTATTAGGACTCTAGAGTTACAAATTGTGCTCTTCAATATTCATATTTATGCTCCACACAACGTACACTATCTTATTCACACTCAAGCGATACACTTATATTAACCTCAACCAAAAAGTGCCCTCTCCAGTTCACAATAATTACTTTTTTCAATTTAAATTACCGCGCTCCATTAATACTGTTAAAAAAATTACATTCACAAAATAGTAAACAAGGGCTGATGTTCAAAGACAATAGATACTCAATTAAAACCCCAATTTAGTTCCATTGTATTAATCTTTACACTGCCACAAACTTCGACGTCACTTAGCTCATCAGTGCCAAGTTGGAGCACTTGGAGTTGGAGGTCAGTGATAATGGTACTACAAAGTATTGTAAATCAGGCAAGGCTGTATTGATGAGGAAGGAAGTTCACTTCACAGCACCCTCTAGGAACTAATAATGATAACTAAGAATCTTATTTAACATGATACTACCCATGGAAAATCCACAGTTCAGATTAAACTGATTTAAATTAATATAAAAACGAATGTATTAGAGATTTATTACGAATCATTGTGTTTAAATCAACATTTTCCATATATATATATATATATATATATATATATATATATATATATATATATATATATATATATATATATATATATATATATATATATATATATATATATATATATATATACATATATACAGAACTTTCAACCTGTATAATATCAAACAATAACATGTAGCATGACCTGCTATCCCTTTAAAGGTTATAAAATTACAAGTATTAAAATAACCTTCATTTTTAGTAATAAAAAAATAGGACTAAACTTCGAGTAATTTTTACCAACTCTTTACAATTAAAACATGCATATTTAGTGCACATTATTGTAATAATATTTATATTAGGCAACGTTAGCCAGAGAGTATTTCCAATCGAACTTTTTCTGGCAACACTCTCACGCTCGTTATCGAGACGTAGCTCTCCCAGCTAAGCCACTCGTGAACAACATGTGACGTTAGGTTATAATTTCCTGAATTTGGGGGACCGTCTGCCACCCACTCGCTGCACCCGTTGTACACTCACAACAACAACATCTTTATTCCAATCGAGTACATTGGTTTTTCATCAAATTCTTAAGGTTAACATTCTTAGAGTAAGAGTGATGGTGAGCTCCATGCGACGATCCCGGGAGGTTGTTTAGGGAACGAACCATTTCTGGGGTTACTACTTTAGAGTCACGAGTTTAGGGAACGTGTTATTTTCTGTAGTGATTATTTCGCGAGGTGATGTTCTTCCAGGGAAGTGATACGAAGCTTGCAGATTTATTATTTGACACGATCAAAATCAGCAGAAGTTAAAGCCAAGATCAAGGACCGAAATTGAGAAATTCGTAGACTGAGACTGGAACTGAACTAAACCTGAAACCGAAACTGAAATCTGCCCGGATGAAGACCAATAAGTTACTCAAAATATATACAGAATTTAGCAAGAAAAATCAATAGCACAAGGTAACTTTATAATACAACTGTTGAGTAAAACATTAAAGAATTGCACCTAATTAGTCGGCTGCTACAGAGAGGCAGCTTTTTGTGGAACGAACCATTTCTGGGGTTACCACTTTAGAGTCACGAGTTTAGAGTCACCACTTAGAGAACAAGCCACTTTAGGGAACGTGTTATTTTTCTGTTGTAATAATTTTGTGGGTGATGTTCTTCGAGGGGAAGTGATACAGTCGACTTCGTTGCTTGCAGATTTATTATTGAACACGATCAAACTCAGGGTAGAAGTTAAGGCCAAGATCGAAGATCGAAATTGAGAGCTTGCAGTCCGTAAACTGAGACCTGTCCGAACAAGGACTATTAAGTAACTCGAAATGAATGCAAAATTTAGCAGAAGTATTAATATCCTGATACAGTATTATACGACAACCGCCGAGTCAAACACTGAGGCATCGTACCTAATTAGCTGGCGGTTAAAGAAATACAACATGAGATGTCTACAAGCAGCTTCTCCCCGAGGCTGTGGGATTTAATCACCGTATCAAAACGGCTGGTCGATCTTTTAGTGTGCCCATCATAAAATACTTGAACGTAGAGACTCGAGTGATACGGAACTTGCCAGCGATATTTACTGCCTGACGCAATAGCTATTATTCGATGTATACTACACCACTACTTCTTCAAATACAAACAAAACTATTTGAATGAAACGTGACTACCTGAAATGAGATTTCGGTGTACATTTTAGCTGTCAATCAACTCATTGTTTCGCAAAAGGAAATCTTGGCTAGAACTGTTGCTTAAGGCTATAAAAGGGAAACCCTAATAATTCATTTTGCATTACAGGCTGCGTGATAAACTCAAATCTCAACAATACGAATACTGCAGACACTAGGTAAATTATTTACCGCCTTGTGGAATAATTTACGACGCGATATCCGTCGAATTACCGAAAAACAATCACCGGAATTACATAAACTGCTAAACCTACAGAGGAACGCTTAACAGGCTAAAATGATAAGTTTAAGGAATAACTAGTAATTAAGTGAAGCGCCAAACTTCCTAACAACCGTCAATAGAAACTTACCCGTCAGAGTGACTGAAAGCACGAATACACTTGTTCACTGGATAATGGTTGTGGACGGACTGACGGGCGTTTGGTTTGAGAACCTGTGGTTGACTACACTCTTCTATAAACGACGAGAGTTACAATTTGAAGTCACGACCATGATTAAATTTAGACTAAAAAAACAATCACAAGTGGCGCGAAATAAGTATAAAGATTTACTCTAAAATATTACTAGGTCTAAGATTATTTAATACTAAAATAATCACGATATTTTAGCGCCCCTACAGCTTCTACCCGAGGCTATGAAATTTAATAACCGTATCAAAATAGCTGGTCGATCTTTCGGAATGCTCCTCATAAAATACCCGAACGTAGAGACCCGAGTGAGATGAAATTAGACAATGAATTTAATGGCCGATGCAAGTTATTATTAAAAAACGTTCTATATTGGGATTAATTATAAATCACAGAGTAACGCGAATCAAAGCACGACTTCATATCTAGGCAAAGCTAAAATGATAAATTTCGGGAATATGTGGTAGGTAAGTGAAACGCATTACTTCCTAACACATGGTCAATGGAAAACTTACCCCAGAGAGACTGAAAGCGCGAATAAGATTACTGCACACTGGGGAACGGCGGAG
>VCRD01000006.1:601022-684931 GCA_006783055.1 Trinorchestia longiramus | reverse complement strand
TGAGGTCTTACCGATAAGTGCGAGCTCACGGCGTGAAACGAGAAACAGCTCGTATTCATTGCCGGGTTTCGAACCCGCATGCAGTTTTTCTGCACAAGCAGAGACCCGATACAGAACACGGGCCGCATACCACTCGACTACGGTGGCTGCGTAAACTCGAAAACGGGTGCCAAGGAACGGCGTCCCACCAAGTGCGGGTGGTTGAGTAAGGGGGATTAATTTATAGCCATGCAGTGAAAGGAGGTTATTAGCTTCAATTTTTGACAAAAATAAAGGTTCTACGATGCATAGGACGAAAATAATTAACGAAACTTTTCGTTTCAAGATTTTTTCTGGATTTCTCAAGATTTTAAGTTCGGGTCGAGATCGGTGTCAAGATTTTCTTTCCGGTCGTCTAATAGACAATAATAGGTTGTAAATTAATAATATATTTATCTCTAGAATAAATTTGTATCAGGTAAATCTAAACCGTGGAATTCTCACGCGAGCTCACATGTATAAGTAGATATATTCTAGTGATGCAATATGGAACAAAGTGCAAATAAATTACCTGCTTTTCAATTCCTCGATAAATAAAGTCGCAGAAATTCTTTTGCATCATAAAGCAAGCTGTATGTACATGTTGTAAAAACTAGATGACAGCACAGCTGTGAACACGAATTTTTATCAAGCATTTGTTAACATACAGTCTTTCCATCCTTCTTGACTCGCTAGTCGAGTTAAAGTCGACAATCAAGTGTCAGGTGACGTCAGAGTGTTGTGAGGTTAGGGTGTGGGAATGCGGATCTGGGTTGTTTGGCATCCGTTGGAGATTTTCATTTCTTTAATCTGCATTCCTGTGTAACCTCTGCAATATGTGGCAACCTACTCACGTCCAAGTCACAGGTCAGTGTTGTAATAATTTGTATTTGACTACTAGCTGGTGACACCAGACATGTCGATAACTAGGTTAACTACCGTAATTGCAATCCCGTTATCGCTATCTTGAATGGAAATTGTTAAAGCAAGACCGTTCTTATTAAATTATATATTTCATTTTTTACTTATCGTTATTTAACTGGTTAACCTGTCCGTACCTGGACACTTCGTCTTGGTAACTAAATTATTTCTATTCATTAAATAGTAATTTTTATTTGTTCCGCTTGTTAAACTTGTCCAGGTGTTTATGTTAGCGATAACCTGACTTGCTTTCCCTAATAATTTAATTGACTTACAGATAAGTTAGATATCAGGTCATCCCATAAGTTCTGTCCGAATTTTACCTATTTTTAAATTGAACGAAATTTCAAAGTATTATATAATGTCTAATGGAGCTGAACATTCTTTTCATTTTAGATGCATTTCAACTGCTCGAATTTTATTTTAGAGAACAATCAAATTAAATTTTGTTTGAATAAAACCCTGCTAACATGGAAGTACCTAAGAATCATTTGAGGTACATAATGCTTTATGAGTTCAAGAAAAGAAACTCAGCAGCCAAAGCAGCTAGAAACATTCAATCAAGTTATGGAGAAGAATGTGTGAATGAACAAACTTGCAGAAAATGGTTTGTGAAATTCAGAGTTGGAGATTTGACCCTTGAAGATGATGTCCAGTTGAGTTTGATGAAAAGCTTGAAGCAGCCCTTGAAGAAAGTCCTGCTTTGTCAGTTGAAGAATTGGCAGTGGTTCTCAGTTCAAACCATACAACTGTTCCTCATCTTTAAAAACTTGGGAAAGTTTCTAAACTTGGAAAGTGGGTGTCTCATGAATAAACATTCTGACAGAACTTATGGGATGACCTGATAGATTAGTGTATATAGATATAAGTTTTGACCTGTACTCTCCCATCAACCTTTGATGTTTTGCATTCTATGACTAATGTTGCTAAGCATAACCTGAATTCACTTTACTTTGTTAATTTCTAATGTGTTTATGTTGAGGAGTGGCTTCTGTGGAGATTTGTGTACTGAATGCATTGATATTAACTAGCTGACCCACGCATGAAAATACATGTATTTTTCACTGAATTTTTTTGTTTGATTTGCCAGTGAATGCAGACTTTGTGAAGGAGTTTCCACATTGAAGAATTTACCTTTGGTATTCAAAATACAATCTTGGCAATACATGTATACCCTACTGAATTTTCTCCTATCTAAATCCTCAAGAATGTGACCAAGCAAGCAAGCAAGCAAGCAACAAACTGTGTTATTATATAGTGGAATTTCCTGTATGGCCCTTATTAACAAATTTCCTGTAATCTTTAAGATTAGAGGTTTATATATCGGTATCATATTCCTTCCATATTTAGTCCGTCTGTTACGCTTTTGTTGAATTTTCCATATCATAGCTACCGAATTTTATCTCATTTGTGTCGGTTCTAAATTTAAAATACAATGGACACTATTTTCATAGAAATGTTAATAAATACATATTTGCTGCATTTTATCGGTTTTCCTGGTCAAATCACTAATTCTTTGTGCTATCCAAAAAGTGTCAGTTTTATAAAAACATATGTTGGTTAAATATTTTCTCATCCTGTGGAATTTCCATGGGTCCTGCTAGTATAGATAGTTTGTGTTGGTGCAAAGGGTAAAATATCATTGTTGGTGGAATTCATTGCCATCACTTCCCTTTCTTGCATATATACTGCAACTGAATTTTCTTTCATAAACTATACCAACATTTTTTAACTCAGTATAGTTGATGATTTTCTTTCTTACATTTATAATCAGTTTGTGGGGTGTAACTTGAGACATTTCATTAGTTAAATTGTGTTAAGGTGGAGGATTAGAACTTATTTATTGGATTATGTTGCTTATACTCACTATTTGTACATATTTTAGTGTAAATTTTCATATGTGCCTTATGGTACAAAATAAAGATTACCTGGCCTTATGAATTTTTTATATCTGCTGAGATTTGTATTATTTTAAACAGTTAAATGTGGCCTCAGTTGTCAATAATGTGGGATCATTTTTTTGGAAACTTATAAGGATAATATTTGGTTACTCTTTAGTTTATAACAATCACTGGAATATAGAGAGGAAGGTTGTTTAGATGACATTGTTGTAAACTAAGTTTATTAACATCATTCATAAGAGATGAATGATGATAGAAGTGTGCAATACTTTTTTTAAAAAACTTCATTATTGTCTGCTAGGGTAATTTAATACCATGAGCACATTATTCAGTAAACTAATTATATTCACATGTATTGTTTGCAGTAAATTCATGCCTCTCAAGATTATTGCTGCACATTTTCAAGGTTCTTCATGAAGAAGTTGTTCAGTAGACTGAAGTAGAAGAATCAATCTCAACCATAAATGATTATTAATCCTACAACAAACAAATTTTTATTTTACTTAAAAAAATATTGCTTAATTTATCACTCATCATTGATCATTGTTTATTTAATTTCACATAAATCTTAACTTAAATATTTGGGTTATAGGACTTATGGGAATTATTTCTAATGGACTTGAGGTATGTCAGTTGTCCATGGTGGGTTAAATTTTGAGTTTGCGTACTAGTTTTGAAATTAAGCTGATGTGACATTTATGAGCTTGCTGTTGAAGTTATATTTTTAACAATTTAAAAATTCCAAAATTTTATTAAAATAAATTAAAACTTGGCTGGATATCACCCTGAATAATATTTAAAATTCTGTTTCCAGTTCAACGAGCTAAGGGACTGCTCTTCAAAGGAAAAAATGGTATGTCCAGAAGTATTGAGATTTTTTAGGCTAAATTCATATATTATGTACCTAATATAATTTCTTTTACTTGCATTTTATGCTTACTTTTACTGTAGATATACAAATTTCTTCAGAGCATTTATTTCTGATTTGATTGCTTGTTATTGAAGTTCAAGTAATGTTTCATGAAATTGACTACAGTAATTGTGGAAATTGTTTTGTATTGCTTCATTTTGTTCTACTGAGGCATAGTAATACTCATCTCTCAAAGAGCCATCATCATCAGAGTTCTATGTTTGCCTTTCCTCGTTCAGCAATATGTGCTTCTGGGATGGTTGCTCTGTAAATGAGTTCAGTTTTTTATTTCTAGTTTGTAGTATGAGTAATTTTGTATTATTTTAATATTGCATTTGCTAAGAGAAACACCTTCACAGGTAAATGAAATGCTTTGTCTTTTCTTGTGTATTTATCCTTGTCAATTGCATTTACTTTTATCCTAGAGAGGTATAAAAGTGGAAGATTTATAGATTTTTTAATACATATTACTTCATCTTTTTGAATGAAAAAAAATTACAAATTTGCTGATTAAATACGTTGGATTTCTTAATGTCTTGCATAGCACTGTGCTTCATTTACTTGTAGATTTACAAATTACAAATACAGTTAAAACATTTCAAGATTTTAGAGTTGCTGTGTAAATATTCCTGTATTGTCAATATCTTACTGTGATTGGCAATTATTTGATGTATTTATCTTACAGAGACCAATGATGCATTTGTGGTCATTTCTCTTGGCAAGGAGAAGTTCCAGACTTCTCTTAATTTGAGATTATGAATTGTATTAGATAGTGAAGTGATGGTGAGGGGAAATCAGGATATTTACTTATTATTTAATTGTCAATACAGTGTCAGTATACAGTGTCAATTATTTGATGTATTTATTTTACAGAGACCAATGATGCATTTGTGGTCATTGCTCTTGGCAAGGAGAAGTTCCAGACTTCAATCAAGGAAAGAGCTGGTGATCCTGTGGAGTGGCATGAAGAGTGTGACCTGTGAGTTGGGGTCTTATCTATTTCTTTTGTTGAGCTCCTTTCATTTATATGAAGGAAAATTTAGTATCTCAAAATTTTCTTATTGTGGGGAATTCACAGGTCTTCTTTTGCTGCTCTGCATGCTGCTCATGCTATATATAATTATCATTTTCTTTTTGTTTTGAACATTTTTAAACAATACATAAAGCAAATTTATTGATGTCGATATTTCATGTGTTTCAATATTGATATCTAATGAATTGTTCATATCACACCCAAGGTGAATTACAAAAAGCTTCCTTTAAGAAAGGTATCTGCATAGGTAACTAAATTCAGAATCATTTTATAATTCCATCACCTGCAAAGTTTGATTCTAGATACATTTGTGACTTGTGTTTTTGTGACCTGCTAATATTCTAAGTAACAATGCTATTAAGACATGGGTATCTGTGCAGGAAAATATACTCATCAAGCCTTCGTAATCAAATCTTTTATTGTCTCAGCTGGGATGTTGGCTACCATGCAACTCAGAACGTAATTTGAGATTATGAATTGTATTAGATAGTGAAGTGATGGTGAGGGGAAATCAGGATATTTACTTATTATTTAATTGTTATACTACTGTCAATAATTATGAGGTTGTGGTTTCACAAGGACTCCATTTGCCAAAACTGGATATCTGAAGCTCAGTGATGTTACATACATTCATTGATTTTAATGGATAATAGTTCAGCTTGTACTTGTTCAGTTCTTTTTAATTTAAAGGAAATGTACAGCAATGTTTATAATTTAAATTAACTTCAACTGGTATGCCACAAAGCAATCAAATAATTATAAATTTAATTTATGTAAATATTTATTAATAGTTAATATTAATTTACTATTATTTTATTATTATTAATTTTTATTTTGAATGATCCTTGAATGCAACATTTGTCAGTGTATTAGTGGCTGGCTAATCTAGGAACACGTACTGATGTCAAGTTTGGAGGGCTTAATAAGTTCAAAAGATTAAGCAATATGGTGTCTAAGACAGCAATTGTCTTATACAGAAGTGAAAATAACTCTGTTTTCTGTGTAGTGAAAATTGTAGAAAATTATAGAAAATTATATGTGAAATAATGAGGTGTCAATAGAAACAGTAATGCTTTTTGATTTTGCATCTCCAAATTTGTGACCCCACTTAAATAATTAATATTCTTCAATGAACTCTTTAAAGAAAACCTATTTTTCAATTCACATTACTTTAGAATAAAAGTGCTACAAACATTGATAAACTTCATCCCCATGTTAGTGTTTTGTAAATATTAAATTTAAACTTCTGCTACAAACAATGCCATTTGGTAGGAATGACTGCTTTAGTTATAACATATATGTATGCACTGTACTCTATTATTTAATGGTTAAACTCTGTTTAACTGCATGTGTAAAGATAAATATTCTTGTACAGTGTGTGAAGTTATGTTTCATGGTAGAAATATGTGTATATCCTATTACATGAAAACATGGACTTCTTTCATTGTACAGTGTACCAACCTTTGTAGGTTTTTGGTTGTTTCATGGTTGTAAATTTTTTAATGCATTCAATGTAAGGTGTACATAAGTAGCTCAACTGATTAGCTTCTTTTCTCACTAATATCTTTCATGATGACCTCAGTTTATCACTGACTTATTTTTTGAAAAATGTTTTCATTGTAGTGATAGCCTTCAGATTGTATCTGGCAATGTCAATTTTTCTTGTTTTAAATTTTTGTGGAGTCTTGTTAATTTGATGAAAATGCCATGTCTAATGCACAAGACTTGAGACTAATGTTCTAGTGCATGTACTGCATCTTTAGGTATGAGCTCTTGGAAGTGTAATCAATTTTCTTTTTATTGTATAGCAATTAATATCTCTTTTGGTCTGATCTGCTTATTCTACATGAATTTAGAAAACCTTGGTTACATTTATAAATTAATGGAGGATCTATTGCTTGCCAGGGAGATACCCACTCATGGGAACACAGCTGCAGTGCAGCTCACTGTCTACCACCGTAATGCACTTGGCATGGATGAGTTTCTCGGACAGAAGTCTCTGCCCCTCGCTGAGTTTGACGTGTACGAGAGACCCCGCACCAGGTCAGTGATATATTGTGTCAGCCGTGATTCCTTTGTATTTGAGAGGAAGTATACCAGGCTTAGAAGTTTAGACCTCGCACCAGGTTAGTGATATATTGTGTCAGCTATGTTTTCTATTTCTTTGTATTTGAGGGGAAGTAAACCAGGCTTAGAAGTTTAGACCTCGCACCAGGTTAGTGATATATTGTGTCAGCTATGTTTTCTATTTCTTTGTATTTGAGGGGAAGTAAACCAGGCTTAGAAGTTTAGACCTCGCACCAGGTCAGTGATACATTGTGTCAGCTGTGTTTTCTATTCCTTTGTATATGAGGGGAAGTATACCAGGTTTAGAAATTTGATTCCTAACAACCTGGTCTCTCTTCTGGAATATGCTGCTTCTGGGAAATTAGTTTTTGAGATCCTACTGAGCTGTAATGTTTGAGCTTTACATGTGTGTGAGGTCTATAACATATGTTTTGAATAAATTGACATGTAATTGTTTAGATTGGGACATAGCGATTTGTCGTGTATATGTAACTCTACCATTTGATGAATTTCTTTTCAGGAAGGTGTAGAAAAGAGGATTGTTTCTGTAACTTTTACCATGTACACATGTGCTTTTTAGTGTATTTTGGGTTCCTAAACTCCTCTTTAGATGCTAAGCTGATGGTGTAAGTCATGGTCAGCCAAATTGGAGCACTTTGCATTCATAGAATGTGATGTTAGCCATTTAGTGCAGAATGAGCCACACTTGATGCAGCAGGCAGTTATGTCTTTTTGTCACGAGGTGTGACAGTGCATTCTAAAGAAATTTGATGTTTCCATAGCTACTGAAGTGAATTATTTGGAACTTTTCGAACAAACTCACCATGTTAATAGCAAATTTCTCTGCATTAAACGCATTTGAAAATTGACAATTGAATTTTTTTATTAAAATCTGCATGATTACTAGGAGTACAATTATATTTTTTCTAACTTTTTTGATGATTTTGTTTTGCATAAATGGGTTTTAAATGATGTGTGCTGTTTAATGTAGGATGTGAGGAAGTTTTTTGTAATGCAGCTGATCATAATTTTTCTCATGATATTTCATGCTTCTAAATTTAATAGCATTCCTTTGAATGTTGGATGGGTTGAAATAGTTTGCTTTGAATTAAGTGTGCTTGTTAAAAATTTTATCTGCAATTTAAATTGACTCTAGGACTGAAGGTAGGAAGGAAGCAATTTAAAATTATCAGCTGAAAACCGCAGCAAATTACGTGACGATGAGGACAGAAAAGTTGTATGTCGTTGCAGGTATTCAATCCTAGTCTGTATGATAAATGTTGTAGTACATAAAGTTGTATGTAGTTGCAGGTATTTAATCCTAGTCTGTATGATAAATGTTGTAGTACATAAAGTTGTATGTAGTTGCAGGTATTCAATCCTAGTCTGTATGATAAATGTTGTAGTACATAAAGTTGTATGTAGTTGCAGGTATTTAATCCTAGTCTGTGTGATAAATGTTGTAGTACATAAAGTTGTATGTAGTTGCAGGTATTCAATCCTAGTCTGTATGATAAATGTTGTAGTACATAAAGTTGTATGTAGTTGCAGGTATTCAATCCTAGTCTGTATGATAAATGTTGTAGTACATAAAGTTGTATGTAGTTGCAGGTATTCAATCCTAGTCTGTATGATAAATGTTGTAGTGCATGGTTCACTAGAATGCATTGCTGTTGCAGTTTTTTCAAGTGCAAATTTGGAAAAAATTAATTTAAGAATAATCTCATAGAACCTGTTTGTTGAATTCTTTGCTTTCCTCATAGGGGGAGCAGTTTTGTTTTCTTTTAATTCACTATCTCTAAGTCATTAGAAGGAAACTGAACACCATGAATGCAATCAAATGAAAAAATTGTGCTGTAGAGTTGAAGTAAAAGTTTACTTTATGTGCCTTACTTGAGGAGCGCATGAAGGATATTAACACGTTTGTTGCGATTGCCTAGCCGGTGCAAATCTTTACTTTGTACACATAATCACTAAAAGACTTGGAAAAAATTACGGAACCTAACCTAAGTGATCCACCGGTGGGTCGCATCGCAACAAACGTGTTAAAGAATTCATTGCGCACCTCCAACTTCCTGCCTACAATTTGAGGCTAACTTAGTGATTTCTTTCATGTAGGTCCTACAAGCTGCAGAGCAAACCTGACAAGAGCAAAAAGAAAGCTGAGAAAGAACGTGGGGAGCTGGAAGCCAAAATCGCCTTCATTGTCAAGTCTGGGGACTTTTTGGACGTTGCAAAGAAGGAGAAGCACAAGTCCTCGCTGACGTCCTTGAGGCACATGGGTGGCAGCTTGCTCAGTCTGGGCAACAAAGACAAGCACAGCCTCAAGAAGTTCACCAAGTCCGTCAGTAAGTCTAAATCGCTACGTCTGGCTCATAGAGGGCAGCATCTTCACTATTTATAAACTGGAGTACTGCTTGAAATGTTTAATTCATCCATTAAGTTGTGAACTGAAAAGTTGCTCAAGCTCAACACTTCATCATTCTTATTTTTCACGAACATTTTCCTGTTTCAATCACGTTTGAGTTTTCTGTGCATTGTCGTGATTCCTACAGTGTAAGAAAAATAAAAACCTAACATCAGTCGGGAAAATACTTTCATACCTATTTCTTTTAATTTTGTCCCCTTTTTTCTTTCTATTTTCAGGGAACTTGTTAATAATTCCACACTCAAGAAAGCATTATCACTCATTCCTGATAACTCATTCCACATTTTGCTGTTTTGACCTCAGGCAACCGCATGGACAAGATTGTGCCGAAGAAGAAGCGTTCCAACAAGTCCGATGACTCCCTTCCTCCTCAGCTGATGACCAGCAGTCAGTGGGCTGGAGAAGCTGATCCTGGTGTCATTTCTGATGAAGATGATGATGACCTGGCTGTGAGTAGTGGGGCTGGATGATGACCTGGCTGTGAGTAGTGGGGCTGGATGATGACCTGGCTGTGAGTAGTGGGGCTGGATGATGACCTGGCTGTGAGTAGTGGGGCTGGATGATGATCTGGCTGTGAGTAGTGGGGCTGGATGATGACCTTCATAATTTTGGATGGTTCTAAACCATACAAGTGATATCACCAGTAGTGAATGGCGAAGAGTGATGTGCTGTTGTCGGGGGATGACATCAACTGAGTGGTATGAAAACCGTAAAGCAATTAATGAATGCATTGTACCTCACTTTCGTTATTCATTAATTACGATCGTCAATGACTGTTCAGTCTGTCGTAAGTTATGTCTAGCATTTATTTTCTTCATTGCAAGACACAGTTTGAGGCATCTAGGATTCCCTGATATGCCCAGCGTACAGCGTTACCAAAACAGTCATATATTGCATTCAGTTTTCTTATGAGCATGCATTTAGTTTACACAGATTTTGTTCTTTATTTCGTAGAAGTTTACAATTTTGCATATGTTGTACTCATATTATCTTAGTACGCATGTTTGTGTCCTCGTGTGTACGAACTTATTTTACTATGTGTGACCCTAATTATGCCTAATAATTAGTGTCGATATTTACCTTGTATTTGGATACCAATATGAAAATGCCCGTTTTAGCAATAACCAAAGCATGCTCGTTGTCGTATCTAAGCTACAGTTATGGTCTAATAGCAGTGATGAGTTAACTGGACGGAAGTGCAAAACGCAACCACGGCTTACATTTTAGGTTTCACGGCACCACTAAATAAGCGTTTATAGGTATGTTGAACTTCCTTCTGGTCTCCTCGATCGATCTTGGGTTCGTAATTTAAAATGAAAGCGAGATGAATATAAAACTGAAGTAAATAAAACCGTGCAATACATTTCGTTATACAAGCGTTAGCTGAGTTATAGTTGCATAGATAAAAACCATTCGTTAAATGTTTATGAACATAATACATGTCTTTTTTGGACCTGCTGCGTATACCAGAGACTGGAAAGTATTTAACTCCAGCTTTTTCAAAAGTTATTTATTTTGATTTCATAGTCTTAATACTGAGAAAGTTACGAGTCTAAAATCGGTATACTCTTTTTACCCACCGAATAGATCTGTTCATTCAATTTTCTTTTTGAAGGTAATAATAAATCCTAGAAGTGAACTAAGCTTGTATGATGGTAACGATGTAATTTTTGCACAAACTCACCACAGTTTGATCTGCAATTTTATTTGGACATTGATAAACTAATGTGCAGTAAATCATTTGATTGATGCTCTCACTAATGTGCAGTGAATCATTCATGTTGCATTGATAAACTATTGTGCAATGAATCGTTTATTTGAAGTGGTGTTCTTGTTCAGTCGTTAGCAAATGGTATGTGACATTGATTGTTCCATTTAAACGTATGGTGAGAAGGTCAATGTATTGTCGTGCTTCAATGCATACTATCAGTACGTGAAAAGTTAAGCAAAAGGATTAGTATTCTTAATTTGATCGAAACTCTAGTTTCCATCGTACGAAGAGCGTACTGTTCGAAGCAGCCACTCGAGTCTGAGGTTGCAGCAAAGAAATTACCTATTCGACTGAACTCTAGAATTCTTGGTACACAGATTTACTAATTTATAATATAAGTGGGCAATGCAGTAATTAATGTCAAAAGGTGATGCACTAATGCATAATGTCAAGACGTGGTTGATGTACTTATTAATTGGCGATGCAATAATTAATAATTATAGGGCGTGGGCGATGCCTGACCTTCCCGTGAGTTGACCTGCTGACATTAAGCCATGGTTGTTATTGAATGTTTTGTTGACGTTGTGAAGCAGCCAGTTGACTGGCGGTGTCCAAACCGCAAAGTTGCGTGTTGAGCAGTAGTGTCTTACTTCAGAAGTATTGAGACGTGAACTGAAGCTGTCTTGCTTACCTGACAGGTCTTGCTTACCTGACAGGTCTTGCTTACCTGACAGGTCTTGCTTACCTGACAGCTTTGCTCAATGACTTGGTAAATCCTGTCAGGTTTCTTAACTTGTACCGTACCAAGGACGCCTTTGGTACTTTGTTGTGATTGACACTCAAGTACCAGACAGATCCTGACTGGTATCTAACGAGGTACTTGTTGGGTGTCATTCACAGGTATTATATGCATCTTGATGCCTTTGTTTCATATCATATTTGTGTACTTTATTTTCATGGCCACTTGAGTCACCACCTCAGTGCACGCTGCTCGTGTTCGCTAACTTAAGTTTGGCTGTTCGTGTTGTTCAGTTTGACGACGTAAAAGTGAGCAGTACAGTTAACAGCAGCCCCTACAGTACTGTCTCCCGCACCTCCAGCCGCCACCTGGTCCGCCTACCTGGTGAGTGATGAGTTCTGTCGTACCTGCAGTGTGTGTAGGTGCCCTCCACCTGCCTGGTGAGTGATGAGTTCTGTCATACCTGCAGTGTGTGTAGGTGCCCTCCACCTGCCTGGTGAGTGATGAGTTCTGTCATACCTGCAGTGTGTGTAGGTGCCCTCCACCTGCCTGGTGAGTGATGAGTTCTGTCGTACCTGCAGTGTGTGTAGGTGTCCTCCACCTACCTGGTATGTGTCCTTTTCGTTATCTTACGTTGAGATAAGAATAGGAAGGAAGGGTTTAATTTATTCACCACATACGATGGAAGTAAAAGGAAAGTAAAGCAACAATTTGATTGTTAAAACACTGTGAAACTTGCACAAAACTTTACTGCTTGTGTTCTTTGGGAAAAGAACGAACGTTAATAGACTCAAGTCTCACTCCAGTACTTGGATATCTGAAGCAAGTTGCAGTCTTGGACTTGGCCTAAAGCAGTATGAGTAATTTGAAGCGAAGCGCGTTTTCGTTTTCCTGCCTATGCTCCTTCATGGGTGGAATCAGTTTGTTGTATCATTCCGCTTTTACCAGAGAACAGTAAGATTCACAAGCTATACATGAAGTTAATGTAAACCGGCGTCCGGTTTCCTTAATTCTGGACGCTGGAGTGCATGGCAACACACACGACCAGAGTATCCCAATCTGAATTTTATCGTCTGTCCGGCGCTAATTTTCGTCAGAATTAACCGGTAATTATCGCCTTTTCGTACGATAAACCGATGATATTTGACGATAAACCGGTAATTATTATCTGAAAAAGACTATTTTTATCGTCTTTCCTCTATGCTTGGAATGACGGTAGGAATAAGACTGTAAAAACCGGTCAATATCGTCGGCGAACATTTCATCGTCTGGAAATACCTATAGTTACCGGTAATAACCGGTACTATTTCTATCGTCGGAACTTTCTACTATAAACGATGATTATCACCGCAAATCGATGATTATCTCCGGTAAACCATACGAAAAAATTCGGATTGGGATCGCCCTGCACTCACAGCACAGACCTGGAGCTGAACAAGTTGTGGTTGTTGCTTACTTGTCTTACAAACTTTCACAATGTGTAACTAGTGTTGTGGAGTAAGTCCCTATTATTATGGACTTACCTTACATTATGACCCATAATAACAAAGAAGGAAAAATCGAAAAAATGACCAATTCAGGTTTCTTGTCAATTACTAATTCAGTGTGATGTGTGTGTAAACCCTCTTGCTACTAAGTTTTAAAACTGCTTACCATCTGAGTGGAAATGGTAATGTTAAGGCAGATGGTAATGTTAAGGCAGAAGAGTCTGTGTGACAATCAAATGTTTTCCCTCCTGAGCATGGCCAGATATTTTTTCTGCTATTAACTTTCATTATGTTTCAACTAATCGCAAGTATTTTAATATGCAAGCAGAATTGTTGCACCACGAGTTTTAGTTCGTGTAAAATTGTGCTGTTCGCTATATTTTGTATTTTAGGTGTATTTTATGTACAGTAACTGCTCTAAACTGTCATATACCAGTGTTTGTATTTTGATTTTTGGTAAATATCTCCGTTAAGCTATGAGCTAGTAATTAACTTTTTTTAAATACGATATTCTGGTTAGTGAAGATTTTATGTTGCCTTGCGGACTCTCAATCTACTTGTTGACAAGTTTCATGAGGCAAAATAGATTCTCCTTATCCGGTTAAGGTTCTCTCTGCTCGCTGAGCCGACTAGAAGAATCGTCTGCGTGCGTATCTTTTGAGATCTTGAGGAGAAATATAGAAAGGACATGGTCAAATCAGAAAGCATGATTAATCTAGACGCTACCATCTTCATCGCTAACGCTCTGACTCGAATGGTAAAATGAGCGAAAACTGAACCCGTTGTCCCAGGTCTAGCATCAGTACATCTCCGGATAGCAAACTCAAAAATGTGCGATTCATTTGTAAAGCTCAATAGGTTATTCGATGGACTTCAAGTTGAAGAAAATTGTTTGTTTTTACTTGCTTGAAAGTATATCATTCATGAAATTATTCGTGTCTTGGGGAAGCATGTTCTCGTCATCAAGTTTTAAATTCATTTAAGTACAAGACATTAATCTGTCAAGCGACACCCGTTGGAGCGGATGCATCTCGCAAATCGTCACCTTTTTTTGAACAAAATTCATCAATGTTTTAAACTGAGTTTGTTTAGTTTTTAAATCATTTATTTTTATTATTTTTTTTATTTACAAGGAATGGTTGAAATGTATGAAAATGATAAAAAATTACTTTTTTTATTGTAGTTAGTATGCCAAAGTTTAAAAAAAGCGTGACACAATGCAGTCTCACATTATTCGTACACAAATTGGGTTGCTAAATGTCGCAAATAATTTATAAAAAATAATATTGATGACAAAAACCAAAGCAATCAGTTTCCACTTGATTTGGAATCTGAAAGATGACTCATGATATCAGGCTCATTTATGTAATGTATGCAGCCAATGAAATATATCAGTGATGCTTAACAGGTTAGAAGGAATTACATATATTTTAGTTTTTTATTTCGTCATGAATTTCGAAGCACTTCTTGTGTGCAGAAAATAGAAGTATGTAGTCGAATATCTCTTCAGTTCTTTCGAATGAACTTTGCTCATTTTTTCTTGTGATTATTGAAGATCTTTGCTCCTTCGAAGGTGTGGGGGTAGAGCAGTAAAGCGTTGTTCCTCGGAGTAATAAGGGTAATTGCAAAGAAATAATTCATTATTTCGTGTGTTATCCTTGTCAAACACTCGTCTGTAATGCAATAGTGTGAATATCCGCGAGTGTTGGTCAAGCTTTAGTTTTGCGAGCTGGTACATTTTCTAAATTGGGGAACTTTCTCTTTCCTACCTTGCTCTTGAGTAGTATGTGTTGTGAACCTGCTTTGAGAGTTGTCCGTAATTCATCCTATTACTGTTCTCAATGGTGTTGCGTATCTATGTTTTATTAGTTGGTGCTGAGCTGTAAGCTGTGCAGGGTCTTGGTATTGAACGAATATTCTGGAGTGAGAATTGAAGCTTGTGTTGTGCGTGCAGACGAGGACAGCCTGGCAGGGACGAGCTACAGCGGGGTAGAGGAGTCCCCTGTGACACGCTACGGCGCTACAAGGCCTCCTAACGGTAAGCTCATTACTATTTATTCATGTTTGTTCTTACTTGTTTGACAAGTGAATTTCATTGGTAATTTTGTTAAATAAATTTACCTTATCAGCGAGTATTGCGTTTATGATGCTTGAGCACCTCGTACATTTCGTTAGATGGAAGTCCGTGAATCATTTCAGGGTAAAAAAATCCCACCAATGTCGAAGAGCACGGCTCTCAAGTGTCCTGATGAAGATGGTTAAACGAACCTTAAGCACGGCAAAATACGCATCTCGTAGACGGGATGTGCTGGATAAAAGGTAGAACCTTTTCTCTTTACTGGAAGTAGCAGCACCCGCGGTGTGAAGTGCATCATGATTATCATGGGGCTTCTGCTGGTACTGTGCGTTACGTAGTGCCATGCTTTATGAGTAGCTTATTATGTGTACGGGTGCTTACTTACGGCATGATTTCGTTCGGTTATTCTGCTGCACTATTATGGATCGTTAAGCATCACAACTGCATGAAATTTAGAGCAGATCATTCGAAATTATAGCACAAGACATGTCTTATCCTAGGTACTCAAACCATGAGATAATTTTATGTGCCCAAAATTGTTTCTGGTTAATTTTCAATGTAGTTTACATTTTCGGTTATTTCGTATATCTGAAACTAATTTTGGAATGCCCATTTAGTCATTGGTAGTTTTTTAAATTATTCAAAACTTTATACATATTTGATCGAAATAGAAGCCCGTTATTCACCGCTGGAGCGCAGTATTTTTCAAATAAATCTAATGACTTTAATCTCCATTGGTATGAGAGTTACTCTCATACTGAGCTAAGATTGATTATTTTCCGACGCCTGCTCCTTATTTAAGCGCTTTATAACTTGTTTGGTGTTTATAAAGTAAAGTTCAAGGTTAGTTAATTGTTTTAGGAACATCTCTTTTCAAAATGGAAATCATTAGAAGCCGACCGATGATGATTTGATTGTATTAGGTTGTCTTACATGAAATGTTGCATTTGAAAATGAAAGAAAATAGTTGTAAAATGTTCATTTTACTCAAAATATGGTAGTGTTTAGGCGACTCTTCTGGGTCTGACTACTGCCCGGTTCTTTTGCTGTTATCGAAGAGTATCCATTTCTTATCGCATGTAATGATTTGATTCAAAATTGAATCTCTTTCGAGTCGAAAAACCAACATAGAGCACACTGTGAGTCGCGTGTTCCTTTGGTTTTCGTTAAGTTGATGTGGAACAAACCTGTCCATCTTTTTGACTTTTTTAATTTTTTTCAAGCGTCGAGAAACAGTTAAACGAGATGTGTTGAGTTCTGATGAAAGTCTTTTGAATTTCTCGAGTTCGCTCGATGTTTCGTAAGGCTTCGGCGGCCGAGTGACCCAGCTAGTATTCGTACAAGGAAATGACTCGATAACGTTTTCTTGTCAACATAGCCGTAGGATTAGGAGTAGCGATTTTAGATAAAATTTTGGTCTGGAATAAAAGATATTTAAGAATAACCATGTGCATACAAATAATCAGGATTATGTCTAGTTGGTAGAGAAAACTACTTAAAATGCATTCCATTTGAGACAACCTAATCGAGTTTTTAATTGGGCGAAACGCTTTATTCCGGGGTAGCTATAATTTGTTTACATCGATTGTTGCAAGTTCTTGCAATGTGAGTGACAAATACACCTCGGTAATGATTGATTACAAAATTGTAACAAAAATCTACTGAGATCAAGGAATTATCGAATGGCTTCATCAGTACATTTTATTGTAATTAGTTTTCAGTGCTACAAGACACGATTTAAACTCGATTAGTAACATCTACGTTGGACTAACTTGCTGTTCTGCATCGCTACTGACTGCTTCAAAGCTTGTTTCTTGTTTTGTTTATCGAGATGCTTTCATTGTGGAGAGTAGCCTGCTGCCTGAAATTGGTCTTCATAACTGATTTTGGTTGCATTTTTTGTTTTAAAAGAACACACATTACGAATTAACTTCAGCTTAGCCTTTCCATGTGCGATTTATAAACCTTAGCTCCTGATTTCATAGAGTTGTAGTGAATGAAAGCAGTAACTGGAGAATTGGGTGGCTTGATTGGACTGAGAGTTGAAGTTTCCGAGTTCAAGTAGTTGGTATGCAAGCCTCACTCTGAAAACTGCTGTGCGTTTGGGCTTCTTCTAGAGGAGGTGGTAGCACACATCACATTCTTATCTGATAGAAACTGCAACATTAATTTATTGATATTTTTAGTTTTAAATGTTGATGTAGCAAATAATCGATTCCTCAAGCTCGCAGTTACGCTCTAATGCGCCATATGTTGAAATTTATGTATTGCGTCCATAGTTATTTGCCTCTTGTGACAAGGACGCAGTGGTCTTGTAGGAGAAGTTTGTTGGAGAAAGAGCTTCTTAGTTGTGCTTATTTTCAAGACTTGCTTTTGAATTACAGTACACGGTATTCAACACACTTCTCTGCTCTATCTAACCGTGGTATACTTATGCAAGGGTAGGGTGAGTAGAGCTTTACATTTGATCAAATCTTGGGCAACGTACCCAGAAACTGCAATTAAAAAAGAGTAGCAGCTGTTTTAAAATCACAGGTTAGCCAAAATGGAACGTCTCATCACGTAAGACATAAATAAATATTATGTTCTTTGAGCTTTGTGCTGACGCCACTACGTTCACTGTTGCCTTTCCTTCTGTATAGAATCCTTCATCCTAGTTACGGTGCTCTATTTCACGAGTTTGTATTAGAGCCTTGCAGTCTTGCATAGTTCTACTCCACCGACAACGTGCTATGCTTGAATGTTAGTTTTATTTTTATGTACTTACTTCATTTCTGTTCTCGAACGAGTTACTAACTCAATGAAGTACTTAATAAGAGGTGGAAACCTGTGAGATAATCTCTGTTACTGACCAAATTAAAATTTAATTTACTTCAGCTAGTATTTCCAATTACTGCTAGAGTTTCAGCAAACGTATAATTGTGATCCTAGGTCCAATATACCGTCTCTTACACTATGTCCAGTGTTAGCCTCATTTCTTAATTGTGGTAATGTGTTTTACGGCTGCTTGATTTTCTACCACGCTGTAGTGTGTATCAGCTATTTTAATGACTTTTGTATGTAAAGATGCTGCTGGAATATCATGATTGAAATCTGTATCGTTTGCATGCACTGTACTTGTAAGTGCAATAAGCCTATGGCCCTACTCGTGCTTGTCTGTTCATAACACAATGCAATATACTTGTCTGAACTGTGGCTTCATACATGTTGATGTTACCCAATCTGTAAATTCTACGTGAGCACTACGTTAAAAATAAAAGGTCGTCTACATAAAAAATTCTGGCTGCTCACGTATAATAAATATATAATTTTGCACAAGACTATGATTACTCTAGCTCAGCTAAGCACTGAAGTCCTGCGGCACTGCATATATGGCATGACGCACCAATTGTCTTACAATTTACGTAAATGATCTATTTAAAATGATCTGTGTTGCTATGATACTTGATCTCAATTGTTTCTTCTTGGTGTTTGATATCCTCGTGGTTTTACTATTGATTGCCAGTGTGCTTACATTAATGAGTTATTAACCTGTGTTCAAAATTCAAATGCCACTCCACCTACTAGGATACTTCTAAATATGTCTGCGGTAATTTTCTAGCTCTGATGAGGATCACTGCAAACTTGTCAATATCATCTGGGCGCTCTAGTAAACCGTTTGCACTTCTACAATTTCTCTCATTTGATTGACTTGTTTGAAGAGGTACTCTGAGTAAGAAGGGTATTCTTATAACATCTGTTGTCAGTCCTACAGGGACTTGGCTTAACCTTCTCTTGCAAGCGAATGACAAAGTTTGTCTCTGGAGACTTCTGGGTTTGTTTTTTAATTTTAGGTAAATCTAAATTTTCCTTGTTCGTCTCCCCTCTCGTGGAGAAGGTCTGCCCAGCATGCAAACAACCTCGTGCAAGGTCGTCTTGCATCTTAAGGGCAGTCTTCATTTCTCCCATTCTACTATATTTGAACTGCTCTATGCCACTGATGAAACTCTCTTTCAGCTGATTCGATGTTAATGGCAAATGTAATCGAACCGAAAACTTGAAATAAATTCAACATAAAAAGAATTTCCCCATTCATTTTGATTCATTGCTGGTAGGAAACTTGTTGCTGGTAGACTTTCTTTCTAATGAAAGTCGTATCTTATATTTTATTTTATTTACCTTCGAAAAATAACAGTGAACATTTTGGCCATAATAGACGTCTTGATTCTGATAAGGAACTCGTGTGCCCGTAGCATTCTGCTGTATTATTGTTATACCTGAGACAACTGAGCGATTACCGCTACTTTTCTGACAATGCTTTGTAACTGAGAAATTGTACCTAAATAAGATAATACTATGGAATCATAATTTTTCATTCCTTTGCCATGAATCTTTGGTGTCTTGACCTCTGTTGTCTTTCATATTTACTCTATTTGGCAGCACTCCCTCTGATACGTTGATTGAATGTAAACGGTAAATGAATATTGTGTAACTCAAACACCATTTAAAAATCATTTTTATGCCACTAGGCATGGCAATTTGTTTGATGATATTGCATAATTTATTGATTAGTAGCATTTTTTCGATATTTGAAACATTTAGTATCGTGGTTTGCAATAACGCCCACCATGTCTGAAGTGTCAGCTGTTAATTTTCAGATCAGGTTAAAGGTTCTTGAGCAAGTTAACAACCAAAATTAAATGGAAAATATTTCATCCATTCTATTATAAAACTACCATTCTATGATAGAAGTGATGGTAGTGAGTTATTTTATCTTGGACTGTAAGGCGAAACTCAGTATGGAAACTTACTTTCTCTGCAATTTATAAACGTTTAGCAAGCACGCCTCATGGTTGCCCTTTCGATTAGTTCGAGGAGAAACAGATTTTTGTTACATGAATGGGTGTAACGAGGTGGTATTGAAACTTTTTTCTATTCATACTAGTTGGAATAAGCATTTTTTGGATAGACTATTTCACACTGAAGTCGTTAAAAGAAGGCAGAAAGTCCCACAAAAGCATTTGTGATTGCAGTGTTGACAAAAGAGGCTACTGTCTGTGCCTTGCAGATGATGATAGGATCGATGAGCCGACTCGTAGCTCACCTGCAACTACCAAGCAGCAATTCGGAGACACTGAGCTTAGTACCTCCTCTTCTTCCCCTGCACCGACTCCGCCTTCCCCTTTCAGTAGGAGCAGACTTCCCAACACTGCTCTTTCTCGTTCTCATCGTCGTGCTATTGCTCCCAAGCTTCAAGAAGATTCATACGAACCGCAAGTGCCTGTTGAAGCGTTGCCAAAGGACGTTGTTCAAACCGAAAACTTGTCGGTGTCACCTCCTCCATCTCCTGAGCCTCCTTCACTCAGCCTCAACTTTGCTAATCTCACACCAATTGAGTTGCCTCCTCCCAAACCCAAGAACAGGAAAGTCAGCGCCTTCAGTGAAAATCCGGACGAAACCTTAGTTGCTACCAATGTATCAAGTCCTCAACCTTCAGGATATAACCCTTTCAATGATGATGCCTCAAAACAAGAAACCGAGCAATTACCATCAACCACTAATCCGTTTGAAGAAGTGTTACCTTCCAAGAATGTGTTTGATGAAGATAATGCCACAAATCCATTCATGAATGCTAGAGAGAGTAAGAACCCATTTGAGGACGGTGTTGAAGTTGCTAGCGGTGCTCAATTAGGTACCAAACCCACTACTGCAGCTAGTGCTGTTAGCAGCTCGTCCAGCTCTACGTCTTCTAAGTCAGGTTATCAATTGGACCGACACGTGAAAAAATCTCGTGCTCCTCCCATTCCAAACCAAGAGCCTGTGAAGGTAAGCAGCTCAAGTTCTAACACACACAACGGAGAGGTGAACCATTCAAACATTAGAAATGCTGTAGAAGAGAAAAATATCGCCGAAGCGGCGCATCGGCGTCTCAGCGTGCCTACGCTTGCTAGTGCTCGGAGGCCAGAGGCTTCTGGAGGAAGCTCATCTGACGACGTGAGTCGCTCGGACTCTGGGAGCACGCAGCAAACCGAGATGTTCCCGCGCATGAGTGCCCCTCAATCCTCCAAGAGCGAAAGTAGGACTTCTCTAGACCTTCATGACAGTCCTCGGTCAGTGCACAGCGAGACGAGTTCGAGGGGCGCCGCCAGTGGTGCCACAGCATCTGTGTGCTCGCTGAAGGAAGAGGGTGTCGGTGGAGGGGTTGGGGATGGTGCTATTGGTGCTCGTAGCGCTGCTATGGTGCGCGGTGGCTCCGTTAAAGAAAAGCGGTCCTCGCAACCTTTAGAAGACGAGTGGGAGAGGAAACTCTGTGGCAGAAGAAGCAGCAGTGAGTAAAGATCTGTACACATTGTAAATAAATATTGATTACTTGTTAATTTTAATTAGTTGCTATCTAAATTTAAATGAATCCCTGTTATTTTTTATTTTACCTATTTCGACTCCCATAAAAAGAACCTTCATTTGCCACTGTTTGGTCTCGCCCTTCGTTGTAAGCAGAGTTATCTATGAGCTTATTTGCTAAGTGTTGCTTTCCTTGAGTGATTCTTCTGGCCTAATGCTTTATTATTTATGGTTATTTCGGTCTCTGTGCTCCCTTCTTTGCATCCCCATTTCCTTTTTGTTACTTTTCTTTGTTTGCTTGGCAATAAATTTAGGGCTGTTTACCTTTCTTCATATTTAGTGTGATGATTCAGTTTGTGGAGATGGCCTAATTGCATTTAAACTTACTTATCATATTAGTCCCTTGGTTGTGCTTCTTGTTTAGTTTTTGCTCGTTTTCAACTGCAATTTAGTAGTATAGTTGTATTGTACTCATTTGTTATTGTCCTCCTTCCTGTTGAACTGTGTCAGTGTATTTTTATCCATTTCAAATAGTTGAAATGTCACAAGGACCTTGATCTTTCGACTAATTAAAATGCTCTTTGCCTATTATTTACCTGGGTATTGCTGCAAAAAACATCGGTTATAGTCTTCCCATGTTTTAAATATTTGGAATATTCAAAATAGTTTATTAGACCCCACCTACTGTACACGGTAGTACTATAATCACCTCCGTTTGTATTGTATTAGTTGTTCTACTCGAACCAATTGTATAAATTACGGTTGCGTTGAAATTTCTGCATGGATATTGGCTGCATTAAACCATACAAATAACGTCGTTACGTGTTCAGGCATTTTTTTTCTAAATCAATTGGTAGTTGATTGTACGAAAGTTCGTTCAAAGAGGCTAGCTCTCGGATCACCCACCCTTGTCGCCTCCTAATACCTGGGTGAGCAGTAACAATTAGGCTTGATTGATTTTTTTAGCTTTGTTGAGCTGCATTAAAGTCCACATCTCGGAAGTGCAGGGGCATAAATGATTATAATATCGATGATAATGGATCTCTGCACTATCTTCTGATATGCGTGAGAAAGAAAGTAGTGGCCGATGATGAATTTAAAGACACCGCAACTCTTTCAGCAGTCGCCCGTCGAACATCTTTACTGATTTAAGGTCAGAAAACAGCTAATTATAATTTTGGTGCATTGTCAGGCTACACTTACTGATTCACCCTTCCATCACCAAACTTCTATAGAGAGAAGAAAATGCGTGATACTCTACGTACGGTCTCCAGCGCCCACCTTGCGTATTTGGCCAACGCTACGGCCGACAATGATAGTTATGTATATTATATTGCATAGTATGAATGAAAAATATTTAATGCTATCGAGTCACCCCAATTCGTGCTCTACTTATTTTTTCTGAATATACATAAGACTCTTATCTTCGAGCAGTTCTACTGGCATGCATCGTTGATATGAAGGATATTAGACACGATGAATGCGAATTTAATTCTAATTCATTGCTAGATAATGAGAAAATTTTGAATGAGTTGCACTACTGTGAAAAATTGTAGGTGATTGGTAACAAAATTGATGATGCCTTGTGATGTTACTAGTTGTGTTGTAACTAGCACAGGATAAGAGAGTCCTGCAGCCCATCTTGTGGACGTGATCCTGCACGGGGGTGGGTTAGATTCCTTAGTTGTCCCTATAGGAGATACTCACTGTGTCTGTATTCGTCAGTGTACCTTGGAAACTGTGTGTAATAGGTATGTATTACTAGCTACACACTGCAGGCTCTGCAAATAATCTTGTGAAAGCTTTTTCAGGACCTAGATCGGTTAATGTAGGCTTTTCTTATTTTATCTTACTATTCTGTGTCGTGCGAGGCGAGTGCATTCTTAACCCAGTTTTCCTGCATTATTCTTTCAAACTTTTACAACTTTTTCTTGGAATTACGTAGGTATTTTCCATTGCCAATGAAGTTTTTAATTTTTCTTATGGTAGCAACGAGTTTCTTAGATTTTTTTGCCGCGTTTCTGATACACTGTGAACGTCATGATGATTTTATGTGCATCTGCTCCCGATCTGGTGCCAGCTAGTTAGCTAGACCCTCTGCTATACAAATATTCTTAGATTTGAGTTGATTTCTCAAGCTTTTTGATACTATCGCTTTTGCAAACATGCTTTTTGTGGAACACATCGCGACGTCTGTAGGCTTTGCAAATCTCAGTCTACTCATTTTTATAATTTTTGAACTGCTCGTGATTTATTTAGATATTTTTGTTTTATTATGAACTCTTTTATTACTATGATTTTGTCGCCTCCTTATAGGTACTTGCTACCGTTGTTCACGTCATTGATAATCATATTTGAATGATTTCATAACTACGTCTTTGTACAGTGACTGCGTAACACAGAGAAATGTGGATGCCAAAGTATATATGTTACATTTTTTCTTGACTATGCGTTTTTGTCTGGTATAGTCTTGTATTAAAAGTAACTTTGAAGCATTCTGTACAGAAATTGTCTATGTCAATTGGGTATTTGTGAACTATGTCAAGTGTCACTGAAAACGTTACCTGAATAACAGCCATCCTTCTATTTGAGGGTTGTTGGATATTTCGTGGGCAAATATTCAGTCACCTACTAATGCCATGATTGTGACTCATCGTTTAGCTCAAATATGACTATTACTTTTACGGAAGTTGCCAGTGAATGATTTAGTGTAAAAATTGTCAACTATCATCATCATTTGTATTATTACCAACACTGAAAAATACTCAGTGCAGAAATAGCTGGGATTGTCACTGATGCACTATGGTCAGGAATATCAGACTTCCCTCAGTCTTTGGTCTTGAGATTGAGTTGTTTGTGCACAGCTGTTGTAAGTGTAACCAGTACCGTCACTTCTTCAGTTGCTCTCAATGAAGGATTGCAAATGTCGAGGTTTTCTCGTAACATCTGGCTCCATGATCACAATTAAGTCATTATAAATGTTGGAAAATTCTAGTTCATTTTTTTATTTCTCTATATTTCCATTGAGACAGCTGAGCATACGCTTGTCTAGGAGTATGCATAGCGCTTCTTCACTAACATAGCATACGAATCTTCACCCCAGTATTGTTTTCTTCCAATGTTTGAATTATTATCTTTCCTTCACCCACGGGACAAACTTATGGGTATTTTTGTTCCGTGTACCTTGTATACTTGCGGATGTGCACCATTCCTGAGCTATGTTGTGCGTGTATATTGATAGCGCTTGTCCTTGGAGAATTAAAATTTCTCATTAGAATGCTTAGCAACGTACAGTAGTTTCAGAAACAGATGTTGCAGGAGGCTGTTATGGGCTCATTTATATAGTTAGGTACCCCTTATATCTCTTATTTCTACTCTCTCTCTCTCTCCTGTTGTGTCCCCCGACGTTATGTTGAACTGACATCCTACTCATGTGTATTTTATGTTTATTAGTCAACTAATTCATTCTTTTACTTTGTTGAGGTGTGCCATATTGATGTCAAATCATTACCCACAAACCCTATGTATGTAATTTTTTTGGAACCTATTGTGCTTCTGAGGGCGGTAAAGTTGTATATGATAGTGAAACACTGAAAATACGATAGATGTAATTCATTTTCTTCTATTTTAATTATTATTTGTTACGAAGATCTGAGGCAACTTTATCATCAACACTTGTAGTTTTATGTTTGATACAGCTTAATGAAACTGAGGTCTAGAATGAGATTTTTTGTTTTGTTGGAAAACTACTATTGTTGAAAAGTTTTAATGTACTAGTGTAAAATACAAAAGTAGCTTTCATTCAACCCACAAAGGGAGGAGGGAAGGAGGACGGCAATGCCAAGTGAGATGAAGTTAGTAATAAATGTCACCTCAGCTTTGAGCTTCATGAGGCGTCTTTACGAGACTCACGCCTCGGGGCACAGCGGGAGTCTCTGGTATGTGTTTGTAACATTGGCGCTACTTACAAATTTTCTTTGCCCCACCCGTTTTTCTCAAGAGAAAGGCCATGAGTAAAAGTGTGATCGTGTGTGTGGATTCTGTACGTTGCCTCGTCGTCTAGTCGGTGCAGATTATGTGTCCCACATTCATTCTCCATTCAGTTTGGGCTCTGGTATACTAACTTCTGTAACCCAATGTTCTCAATCCATGTAACCATGCATCTCAACCTGTGCCAACTTCTGGTACATCTTCCACTCTCTTCTGACTGTTTTTTAATGATCACTGGTCACTAACTTTCTAGCTTATGATACTAGCTTTTGCTGATGTTATAGCAAACTTTCTCAACGCTCTATATTCTATAATAAAGAACTATCATTACGCTACCTGCACTCCTGCAAATTTTATTTTTTGAATTCGACGAACCATGCTTTTCCAACCTTTCTTCTGAAACCACCCTGAACCAACACTCGTGTTTCTCTGAAAACTGTTCGTAGAATAGAATAGAATAGAATGAGGCTATAGGAACGAACCTTCTGGCCCATTCTTGGGTCGGATAATTACTTAGATAATTATTCGGTTGTATACCCAAGTCCCATGCCGTATTTCTAGCCGCGTCAACCATGTCGGCAGCGGGATTCGAACCCGGGTCTTTCCGCTCGCAAGCAGATTCGCTCACCAGTCGACCAAGCTGGTGGTAGTCGACCAAGCTGGTGGTGTAGTTTCCTGTTCATACTTCGAAATATGGTCATTACAATCGCACACTCGTGCAGACTCTTTTTGCACTTATCCTTATGCCCTCACCACTTTGATGCCTGTTAAAACTCTTGAAGGCTTGTTCTGATGTTCATGTCTATTTCTATTGAGTTCAGTATCTCTATCAAAATTTCCAGCATTCACCTCTCACACACTTTTCATCCACATTCAGTAAGAAACGGCTTCGGTGATGTCGAACAACACTCTCTGTTATTAATTCATGCAAAATATGCGTAATTTTACACACGTGTTTTAATGGCTTGTTCTATTATCTCGCTCATTAATGTCCCAGTAAAACTGTTCTACGGTAAGCGCTCGTAAGGTTTCTCTGAAGTTACTAATTGATGTACAGCCATTTGATGTTCATATTCCAGTATTGTTTTGAGGACCGTCGACGGTGATTTTCTCTGTTCAAACACCTTTTTTGGAACAATACACCCATTGCGCGTTTATATAGAGCTACTCTCTTCTTTTAAACGAATTGTTTTCTGTATACTCGCAACTGCACTGGCTTCACAAATTTATCACTTCATTCTCCATTCTGATGCGCGCTAGCAGTCACTTAAGAATTCCCCTTTATTAGTTACTGCAAACAAACCCCACTTCTTACTAACGCCTTGATTTTCTTTAATAGGTCTTCTTTTTACCTCGTATTCATATTTAGAATTTTTGTCGGTCTATAACTCAGTTTTTTCGCTCCTAAATAATTGACGTAGCATTAGCAAATATCTGATCCTTATTCCCTCTGTTCCGCTTCGAGTTCTTTTGCGCTCCTTCAATGGAACTCACTGTAAATATGATACATGCTGTGTAGTGTGTATCTGCTGTGACTTATTATCTACCCTGATCAATCGATAAGTTTTGAACATGACGCACTAAGCCAAGCCAACCAAGAATGGGCCAAACGGCTCGTTCCTATTGCCTTATTCTATTCTATTCACTGTTGGAAAATGGAATGTTTGTATTCTTATTTGTTTGGTTGTGTTTCAGTTGTGGGCAGCCTGGAGCGCCTGAGCGGCACTGGAGGCGGTGGAGGATCATCGCGCTCCTCCCTGAACAACTCTTGTGCCTCTAGCACCCACGACCTCCACCAGCAGTACTCGCCTGCCGTCTCTGACCACTACACCGGTCAGTTATGCTGTTCCTCGACTCCTACGGTGTTGCTTCATGGCCGTTTGGCTAAGATCTGCCCATTTTTATTTATGACAATGTTTTCCATCGTAAAAATTTATTCCCCTCCGTTATTAGCTTAATTTTATTGACATTGCTGGAAAAACTGACCCATCGTGACTTAATCTTCCATCAGACGCAACTGATCTGACAGGCACAGTTACTTTAATATTGCTAAGCATTTGCAAACTTGCGCCCGACGGAAGGTTAAGGCTACGTTTTGTGTTGGTTTTGCAGGAACTGGAGCACGGTTTCCTGAAGTGAAGGCCCTCACTCTAGACCGCTCCCTCAAGCTCCCTACCTTCGAGGAGAGTCCTGACTCCAGCAAGAAGCATAAGAGGAAGGGACTCAAGAGCCGGCTTTTCTCTAAAGGTATGACTTACATCTTTTACTGCCTCTTTCATACGTAGTGATTGGGGCAGATTCTTGTGCATATGGTTTATAGAGATCTTGCACAAGAAAATTCGTAGACTATTCTTCTGTATTGTGCTAATATTATAAGACTTCTCCGTCGCTGTGGCATTGGTCCATTTGAGTAATATTAATCTTTGAGTAAATTAGTCCCATTTGAATAATATTAATCTTTGAGTAAATTAATCCCGTTTGAGTAATATTGTACTCGTTATGAATAATTCATAGATCTAGATCCAAGTAAATGAAGTACAGTGGTATGCAAGACATATAAAAAATACATTTAGAAATCCAATGTATTTTGTCAGCTGATTTTCAATTTGTTTCATTCAAAAAGATAAATTGTGTTAAAAACATCCCTCCCTATAAATCTTCCACTTTTATACCTCTGTAGTACAGTGGAAGCTCTAAATACGAACAGCTTTGTATACGAGATATTCAATATACGACGAAAGTATGAGCAAAAAATTCTGCTCTTAAATACGATCATTGGCTCACGTAACGAGCACCATCAATGTCCCTTATTCTCTCGTAGCGTGAGGATCTATGCGTTTGTGCGCTTGTGATTTCATTCTTTTTTTGCATTTATGCATAAAACGTAAAAATAATTATTCCATGATACCTCACAAGAGGAGTGTGTAGCGATCACTCTTCAGTCCCAACCCTCAGACATCTCTTATCTCAGAGCAGCCATTGAATATCTTTATCTTTTATCTTACTCGGAGTGAGCGCATGAGGGAGTAAGGGACTGTCGAGGAACCTAATAGAAGAAAACGCAATTAAAGGCAGGATGAGTAAATACTTTGTCATTAGGCATTTGAATATTTCATTAGTTATTGTTTCTTCTTTATTTGCTACACACGTTTTGACGTCAAGTACTGGCGTACTGACATCTGTCGGCAGGCTGCTGGGACGTGCCGAGTTGGAGCGCCTGCAGTTCTTGCATTTACCAACTCTTCTTTAAGCATTTTTTCCGTTTTTGTACTCATCTGTTTTTTATGCTGGGATTTTATTAGTCTAATGCCGGCTCTTGGACTGCATAAGCCAGAATGGCGTTGTGTAAAAACGATTATGTCACACAATTCCCTACACCATTGGTCTTCAAACTTTTATCCACTGCGATCCCCTTTAAAAGATTTTATTTTTGTACGACTCCTTTAACTTTAGCAAAATAAAGAATAAAATATAAATGTACCAGAAAAATATAATGTTAATAAAGAAATCGGGTCTACTGTACAAAATACTTACATTAAAAAATGGTAAAAAGTAGTATGTAAAGTGTATTCAAAAAATAAGAATCGATTCTGTATATTAAGAGTATTAAGATTAAAAACTCTATTAATTTAATGAACAACTCATCAATGTTTGATCTTGTTTTTTCAGTAAATTTTTGAAAACCATAAACTCGAATATGAAATCTTGCAGCTTTTCATACTTAGCACCCCTTCGTGTTTTTATCTCAGTCTTCGTGTATCTTTCAGTTTTTATTCAGACTCAATGGAGTTGATTTAAACACTTTCCTCACTAATAAACCCCTGATCATGGTTAACTACACTATGATAACAACCTGCTTCATTAATAGCCGCAGGATAGGATGGATGGATCCATCACTCTTTATAACAGATCCAAGTAAGACATCCGTTATGAAATGGTGTATATTTTCCGTTCGATCATCTAGTGCCGACATTCTAACCTCACCTCTTTTATCCGAGATGATTCCAATAACCCATTTAGTTGTTCTTATGTAACTTGCCTCAGAAGTGGGGTTATATATAGTCCTTCATCAGCAACAAGCGGTTTCATCTATCTGAAACACCATTCCTTCACCACCCAATCTCTTCTCATCTGAATACCAAACGCTTAAAGATATAAAAAAACATCTTTTAACAGTATATATTTTTTTCTGAAATGTCGCGCAAAATTACCACCTGATAATTCGAGAGCTTTAAGCAATAAAGATAGGCAGCTTAAATAAATTTTAAAATTGTAATCTTCGGAATTCGGCTATGAATGGTCTTGATTAAGCTCTTGGTATAGAAGCAGGATCTGTTGCTGGACCCATAAATGTATCCAGTGCGATTACGACCATTTATAATCATACTCATGTTTAAGCCCCATGAGTCACATATAATCTGCCTCCTTGGGATGCCAAGAGTCTCTAGAAATTGAATACCTTCTTTTTCATCCCGAAATATACCTGAATTAGCAAAGAAATTATAACTTTTCATTTTCCATAAGGGAAAAAATGTGTGTATTTTATACAGTAGACCCAAGAAATCTATAGATACTATTCGTGGCATTAAATATTATCACTTATATTTCATTAATGGAATTGATGCGCCTGCATTTTCTTACACAGAAGGTCAAACCTAGGCTCTATTTTTCATAACACTGGTTTAAGTACACTTTCAATATTTCCGAGATTCGATCGATGCTTTGTTTTGAGATTAGTTGATGCCGAAAAAGCCCTTACACAGAAATATGTTGACACGAAAGGTAGAAGAGTACCTATTGCAAGTCGTGACAAGTTTGGATATTCCAATTTGATGCCAACCCAAAACGAATTTAAACTCATTTTAGCAAACAAAGTTTTTAGAGAAGAATCGGAAGAAAGTTCTGCAAATTCTTCTTGTGCCTTTAGTGTAAGATGATACACTTTTTCGACTTCAGCATCAAATGGATTTCAGATCCAATGAAATCGGCTCATGTTTGATTCTTGAAGAAAATATTGTTTTAAATTTTCCCCTAAGCTTACCAAGTGCTTAATTGTAATTGGTTTGATTATTTCAAAATTTAGTTTGTTTTTTGTGATGAACTCTTCCAGACATGGAAGCATTTCACATCAGTTACTTTTTACAATCATCAACCATACATTAACTTTTTTCAGAAAGCTTGAATTTTTGAAGTTAATGTTAGAACATTTGTGTTTTCGCCTTGTAATGAACTGTTGAGGTCATAAGCTTTTCAAGAATATCTGATAAATAACAAAGTTTGGAAAGGCAATTTTCGTTTTGGAAATATTTTACCAAATCTGAGTCATTACCTGATGAAAATAACATTTATTTTTTAAAGCCATCAGCCATCTTAAAGCCCGATCTCTTGAAAGCCATCGAATGTCAATGTGAAGCAGCAGGGATTCAAAATTTGAACCTATTTCTTTGCACTAATTTCTAAAGAGCCGAATATTAAGAGAACGGGTTTTGATGTAATTAATTATTTTAACTGAATCTTGTAGCACTGCACACAATTCTTCGTTAATATTTTTCGTTGCTAGCACCTCCCGATGAATCATGTAATGAGTGAAGGTTATACTTTCATTACATACAGACTTGACTTTATTGTGGAAACCAACATTCTTTCCTGTCATTGCTGCTGCACCATCGGTGCACACCCCAACCCAGTTAGCCCCATTCAGTCTCACTTTTTAAGTCATCTACTTTTTGAAATATTGCTTCACCTGTCGTATGTCCTTCTAACGACTTGAAAAACTGCAAAAGAGGGAGTCTTCATGAACATCGCTGTTGTAGCAATACCTTATGTACCCTAAAACTGTGCCATGTTTGTAATATCCGTTGTTTTGTCCAATCGAATTGCAAATTTTGAACTATTTTTAATCCTTTCAAGTAATTGTTCAAATTGGTCTTCGCTTATTTTCAAAATTCTTTTGTTCACTGTAGTGTCGGCCATGGGACTTTTTCTTAATTCGTTTGCACATTTTTGTCAAAGAAACACCAGTATCCATGTTATTAATTACTTATCGCATAATAATAGTAAAGATTAAGGAATTTGACATAATACCATCGCTATGACCTTTATTGACATGATTTTCTTGCACGGGTTGTGAATCTTCTGCTGTGTTAACAGGTTGTATATTCCACTGAGCGCTACTCTAGTCACTGTTGCCAGACGTAAAACTTTGCAATGCTAATTCTACAGTCAACCTGGGCATGTGATGGAAAAAGTTCAAAACTTGTCACAATCATCTAATACCGGCTCAGCATTTTCATCGAGTTTGTGTTATTTTATGTGTGGTTTTCATGTTAAAGAATGACAATAACACTTGATTTATCAATATTTATTAATTATTTATCGTAAAAATGAAATATTTTATTCTGAAATAACATTATTCCATAAATAAGGAAAGGATGATCCTACATTTCGCGACCGCCTCTGAATGGTCACGCGACCCACACTTTGAAGAGCACTGCTCTACACTATCTTTCAACTTCAGTGTTTTTTTCACTCTATTTCTGCAAACGACCTTTCAGGTGGTGCGCTGCAATGGATTATATGTCATCAGATTATGAACTTCGTGTTTCTTGAGGAATATATAGAATTCCTGTGCTCCACGGTAGGGAGGTATGATGATGATACTGTCTGTTCGTCAATGTCTAGTGGTAGATCCGGAGCTGTGCACAGCTGAATAAGCAATTCATATTGCAGAAGTATGTTCTTATTTCACTATTTGTATCGTTAAGATGCTTATGCAACCTCTTTTTGGTTGTACTAATGAACTGTGCAAACACAACCTCTAAAATTTGGCGCATCGTGGTACTACTACGCAAAAATCTTTCGGAATTTTACTGCAGTGATCGCCTTGATTGAAGTTAACCGCACAGGAATCCCTTAATTTAGCAAAAAATATTCATTCTCACTGCAAAAGAACTTCTACCTCTTGCAAAATATGTACGTCAAGACTATCGTTCATTTTGCAGAATTACGTTTGCGTTCCTTATTATTGTTAAAGCTTGTTCATTTATTTTGGTACTTTGACCTCACCTAACATGTGTGGTATTGCAGGGACGAGTAGTCGTGTAGAGGAGGAGGGCAGAGTTGTTGAGGGTGGCAATGACAAGCTTCCCAACGCCCCCGCCAGCAACCCGCACTCCAGACTCTCACAAGACATCCATAACAAGTTTGCTGGCAAGAGCAGAGAGGTGAGCCAACGCTTTGCTGACGTGTGCATTGAAATGGGTGCTAGCTGAGATGTTCGGCTGATGTATGATAGACCATATTTGTTTCTTCACTGTAAAGGATAGTAACAGTACCCAGATTCAAAATTTAATAAATAGGGTCAGTCTACAGCGAATTTAAACCAAATAGAGAATTTGTGACCTCATTTGAAAATTAAAATTCAATCGAGAGCTCCAACGAATATATAAATCCAAAATCTTCAGAACAAAAGCGAAGAGGAATAGAATAATATACCAACAAGAATTTCCAAATCATTAATTGACTACTGCAAGAAAAGCTAGGTTGCTGTAGAAGTGAATAATGGCTATGTTACAAACCATTAAATGATTATTATGCATTATTTTTTGCTTGGTGCGAGTACATTTCGCACCTATAAAAATTGGGAAATACATTTGAATTCATTCATTTCAAGATTTCATTGTTTTTGATGCGTATTCGTCATTATACACCTGTGTACAATTATTTTATGGAGAGTGACTTGCTGATTTTTTTGGAGTACATGAAAATAAAAATTTCCAGTACGAATATGTGTTCCTCCTTATGTGTAGGTAGTACTCGACACGCTGCTCTTTTTTTCTCTAGTGGATGATTGAAAGTGGGAGTAATGTCTATGACACTAAGCTGATAACCTTCTACACAAGCATTGGTAAATAATTAAACCGTTGATAGTAAGGATACTTTCACTCTTGTGCCTTTGTATGCCCCTTAATACAAAAGTTTTGTGTTTAACTGTAGTGTTATTCTTGTTCAGGACCTAATGGAGCAGATCCTGACGCTGCAGTCCGTACTGGAGCGCCAGGTACGACACAGTCGGGATCTCGAGGAGTATATCGACAATCTCTTGCTGCGGGTGCTGGACGCCTCACCTCACATCCTGCAGGCCCCTACAACTCCCCAGCCCACTAGCTCTGTGGCACATCGGCGCCCTCAGTGAGTGTTCGCGTATTGATCAAGAGTTCATTCTTGAATAACCACAAGCGTGAAGTACACACATTATTGTGAAGTACACAGTTCGTGAAATACTTGTTCCAGTCGAATATTTCCACGCAAAGGGATCTACAATACGGTAACTTTTCGATCCAAATTCGGTAGACGAGCGAGCATGCGCATAGGTAAACTTCAAGTCCAGGCTCGTTGGTCTAGGGGCAGACAAGCCACAGGCAAGTGGAAAGTAAATGAATTAATTGCAGGAAATTCAATTAATCGAATGAATGAATGATGTACAAGAAATCTGTATCACGCATTATCATTGTGCATGAGCTGGACTGAAAATGAGTGTTCCATTGCAATACTAAATGTTAAAAATGTAGGTGGTGTAGAAGTGAAATGTGCTTTAAGTTAACATAATATTCTTCCCGTTAGTTATTAGTGATGGATTAAACCCCGTTCTTTTTTCAGGTTTTAGTTGCTTCGCCCTGACATCAGTGGTGGTATTGTGGAAGATCACTGGTTCCCGAACACCCATTTGCTTCGTACATAATTTGTAACTGAACTTAACTCAAACCAATGTCAGACAGTTCAAACAGTCCAGGCCGAGTACCGTTCTTTTTTGTATTGGGTGTATGTTCATTGTACTTCTTAATTTTTACAAATGGTTAATTCCTGTTGAACTACCGGTGGTGGTGGTAGTAGTGGCTTACCAAGCTGAAGACTAGTTTTGCTCCGCGTGTTGTTAATTGACTTCTATGGGGAAATTTTTGTAGAGTTCAGATGTTTTACGACAAATTTATTTTACATGAAAGTAGAACGTTCAAGTTTTGGGCTGACATTCGAACAGCTATAGCGTTTCTTCATCTCAGTGTCGTGAATTATATTTTCATTACTTTTAGCTTGGTGGAAAACAATCCTTTGGTTTGAATCCGTCCATTACTTTGTGCTAATTGCAGTTACCTTTTATTTTTTATTTATTATTTCTCTTTCTCTCTGGGAACTTATTAAACCATTGTGATCTGTATTTGTTATCGTTCCGGTATTGCTGATACACTTAGTGATTTATTTCTTTATCCAGCGTTCCCTCTGAGATACAATATTAATGTGATACGTTTAAGAATATTTATTACTGCTTCAGATTGTGATTCTGGGTTAATGATATGAGTATGTGAAAGGGAAAGTAACTTTCAATTTTGTATAAAATGGTAAAATAAATGTCCGTTTTTTCCTTTGAAAATTTACGAAATCGTTGACCATTCCTTGAATAATTCATCTGGATTTATGTACAAATTTGGTGGATTTACATTTATTCAAAAACCAAAATAGCTTCATAATCTGAAGGTTGTCATTCGTCTGCTCCCGTGCTACAGAAGAGATTTTGTGTCTATGGAACTTCTCGTAGGTTCAACATCGCTGATGTGTCGTATTGTAATGTTAATGTGTAGTTAATTCGATGTTTGAGACACTTTAAATTACAGACGTATTTGGAATGGTTGTTAATATTTGTGGTGCACGCATGAACGTAGTATTTGTGGTTTAGTTCTAAATGTCTGGGGTGAGTTACGAGTTTTCAAGATCTAGTATGTCGAATAAAGGATGCCTTGCATCCTAGTGCTTCGATACCTGCTCTTCAGGTATGACGAAACGTTTTTGCGTGCATTGTGTAGTTTCTTGAAATTATCTCCTTAGTTTGCTTGTCGAAAATTTGGTAGACATCGGCGGGAAAACCGCGGTCACAAATTTGTGAGTTCACATTGGTCTAATTATTAATGAATAAGCTGAATCCTGCCTTAGCAAATGAGTTGCAAGTTTTTACCGGAATTATGTAGTGCATCGTATTACTGCGAATGCATCTGCCAAGCCCATTCGCTGATGTATTCTGCCCATTCTGTCCATTTCAGATTCGCTGATGCACTAAGTCTTCATTTTAGATAGTACGTAAGAACAATATTTTTCTAGCTTTCCGTTCGTTTTTTATTTAATTTTAAGCTGAAAGATTAACTGCAAATATGTAGATATACGCCAAAGCATTTGCCTCTCGATTTCTAGATGGTTTTCAATACTGGTTGCTCGCGAACTTATTCTTATACTTCTGTTTAAGTGAATACGGAGCCAATAGGGTATTCTTAATAGTTCGCCGCTCTAGTTGTTGTGGTTCGAGGGGGCAATATTGTGGATTTAGTTCGATTGGTGCGTTACGTGTGTTTTTTGGGGTTTCCCTTGTCTTCCACAGTAGTTGAATTTACGTCGCCCCTGAGACTTCCAACACAAGCTACCATATTCTGACCATACCTTCATTCTTTGTTCTGGTGCAAGGTGATCTTTATTGATGTAAAGCGTTATATTTACCCGGACGACTCGAAGATGCGTTACGAATTATACCTATTCTGTATTTCACCCAATTGAGGCGGTAATATTTTAGTATTTCAACAGGGGTTGCATTGCTGTGGAGGCCAATTCTGAGCGACTTTTGTTTGGCACCGATATTGGCAGTTCGTGCGGTCTTTGTATGTGTATACCAAACGGTATCGGTTATCATGTTATAGAATGTACCCATCCCTCAATGGTTAATTAGATATGTTAAGACTATAAACATCCAATTACATGTGAAGCCGTATCTTGCATACAACGACAAATTTTCCGGTTGTGACGTCCTCGTGTGTTCGCGTTTTCTGATTAGTGTATATTTCTTTGCTGTATTTCTATTCCGTTAGTTGATATTTCCGAGTACCAGAATGGTAAACGGAATGCATATATTTTTCATGTGTTGGGTTCTATGAACTAATTTTCTAATTAATAATTGGTACTAGTTATCGTGGGAGAATAAGTCTGCTAACCTCAATGATTCTTTTAGCAATTCTTTATGCATACAAAAGGATTTGAAGATACAGTTAGTAAAAGTTTCTAGAATTTGGGTGTACAATGTTGGTTCTGTAATAGCGTATTCAGCGTGTCGATTGGTTGAATATTGTTAATAAGTAAACTTTTTTGTGACAATGCTGGTTGCAAGATTCCTAGCCCTTGAATGTGGCTCATTAGTAGGCTGTCGTTTAAATTTTTATTAGTGATGAGAAAATTTGAGTTCAAATGTTAACTTTAAACTAAGAGCACAAGGTTTCACTTCGTCGTAGTTATTTCGAAAATTGTTTTTATAAGCACCTCATTTCGGCAGCGCAAAAAATCCTCAGATTACATTTAGAAACGACGGTATCATAAAATTGCGCAATTTTTTTTCGAGTAATCGAGCTGAGCTACATTGTTTCAGCGCACACACAAAAGTTCATTGCACCATGCATTTTGTTGTACTGCGTAATTGCGTTTTATAGCTTTCCTAATTTTGTTGTGTTGGCCCCGTCCATCCCGATAAATGCAGAGTCTCTAATTCAATGATTGAAACATGAAAGAGTTCGGAGATCGTGCATAGCTAAATTTTCGGGTAGTGTGCAAAAGGAGTTTTTGATCACTAATAAGGCTTCTGAGATGCACTCTGGAAGCTCTGTTGTAGAGCATAGAAGTAGTGTGTCAATAGTTTAGATATCTAGGATGCGTAGCGGGAGTTCTATGGTTGTGCAGTAGAAAATAACATTGGTAACGAATAAGGTATCCATGATGATTAGTAGTAGTGTCACTGTAGTGTTGAAAAGAAGGTACTAATCAAGGTATCTAGGATGCAGATTGGACACTTGAGCGCAGTCAGTTGTTTTATTATAAAGCGATCATTACAGTTCAATTGAAGGGTGGACAGCACTAGTGGACTACTTGCATTTTTTCCCGTGGTAAATATAATATATTTTCCGCGGGAAAAAATGCAAGTAGTCCACTCCCGTGCTGTCGCTAACACAGCGCTGACAGAGGCGATTACGATCCAGTAGTTTACTGTATGAAGGGTGGACAGCACTAGTGGACTACTTGCATTTTTTCCCGTGGGAAAAAATGCAAGTAGTCCTAGTGCTGTCCACCCTTCAATTGCTCGCTTTTTGCGTAAACAGTGGTGTTGTTGTCTGGTGTCACTTTCGTTCTTCTGTTTTGCTGACATTTACTCGATATAAACTCCTGTTGACGATATCTGTCGTCAGTCTTCCATAATCGATTAAAGGTCTTATTTTACATTAGTAGTCTGAAGACGGGCACATTATCAGTTACCTATCAGCTTATTTTTGAACGATTTAAACTATTTTCTTGTGATTTTCTTGATGGAGGCATGGAGCTGATGACGAATGTCGTTCAGGCGCCTCACTGCCCGTATTTGCACGTAGATTTCTCAGTTCAAAGGATTTATCATTCCATGCATTAATTTGAATCGAAGAATTTCGACTACTTCGCCTCTGCTTTTTTTACACTGTATTTTTCTACCGTGTGTATTTACCCGAACTATTTTGATATTAGATTGTAATATTTTAAGAAGAATTTATTGTGTGGCGCTAGTATAGGTGTGATGAGTGCTTCAGGTAGTGGTAGCTGTGCTTTTAATCCAGTGCTTCCTTGATGCGTTGCAGTTAACCTCGTCTTTTTCTGCTGTAGGGCTGGGTACGCCTCTACTTTGTTACATTTTCATAATTCTATTAAATGTAGCTTTTTGTTGACACCGTGTTTATTTTGCCTGGTTCTCAGTGTCGCTGCGCCTTCAAACTAACCTTTGCAGTAATGGACGAAGTCATTTCTATGTGATATATTCTTTTGGAAAGAGCAATGGATTGTTATGATTGTTTATATTTCTATAAAACGTTACTAAGGTAAGCTCATATATAAAAGTAAGCTGAAGTACAAGGAGAGTTAGATCAACCGGTCTTTTTAGTGTAATTTATGAAGTAGTGTAATTTTTTGAGCTCGCGTTGCATCGCACGGGGGCGTCGCTGAGGGAAGCGATGCTAAGGGGGCTGACGACCCTTCGCACCCGCAGTCACTCGAATAAACAGTTTGTGCGTTAAATTGCATGAGAAGTAGCCATTATATAAGACTGGAAAGACATGTCAACACGTATCGTCAGTAGCACGATCATTTCGACTTGTGAAATGACCTCGAACGAGTCCAAGATTAGCTTTAATTAAAACTTCGTATTATGCGAAACATAAATTCGATATTTTATTTCTTGGATCATGACGTGTGACTTCGTCATACTTTCAAGACGAGCAATCTGTCAAAAACAGGAACGAATACCCATAATCATCACGATGGGGATTCACAAGGTGTGCATAACTCTCAACTAAACAGTATGTATTTCTATCAATTTGTGTACTAACGCCTCTCGACTATTAATGCACCAAACCTTAACACAGCGCATCGTCATTGGAAGACTGTTAGGCATAGAAACATGCTTCTACGACATCCAGTCTCTCACAGTAACCTCTCAGGGCGTACTAAAGAGAATTATCCACTGTATCTTGGTGACTTATCCATGTGAAGTGTAGAATTCCTGGGCACATCTCAGGTAGCTATATATACTGATAGTGCATCTCTTCTTCATTGTACTTTGGGGAATTAGTACTCTTCATCAGTTAGCTTAGCTGTTCCTTTCATTATCAGCAGCACTTGTTACATGTGTTTTTCTTACTTCACTCATGAGTTTGAGCAGGTCTTATCTTTCTTTTTTTATCTACTGGAGGTAATCTCCTAAGTCTAAAACTTCATTAAAAACACCCAGAATGGATTCAGGGAAAATCTTAACTGCGTCATGAAGCTGGGATACTTTTTGGAGAAATCAACCGCAATTACGGTAGTACAAAAAACTTCAACTTCCAAAGAATTGGATAAAATTCCTCAAAAAAGACAACCGAAATGGAAACCCATGGTATACGAGTACAAGACAATCACTTGATGGAAATGAACAGGCTCGCTGGTCGAAATAAACGAGTGACGATTAATGAATAATTTAGCGATGAAAACAGGTAACGAAAATCTTGAGAAAGCATTTTATCTCTGCTTCTCTTCGTTATCAAGATCAGTGAATTTGACTTCGAAGTCATCAATAAAGTCAAGTTCGAAGGTGACACGAAACTGCCGCAGGACGTTCTCTTGAGCAAAACAGAGTATTCAAACAGATCAAAACCTGACATGAGCTTTAATATTTACAAATGTTCAGTAATCCATATTTCTTAATTTTACTGCAGTTCCCGCATACCATGAACAACACACATTTTAAAGTTGTAAAGAGATCTTTGAACTACTCTCGCTTCAGACGTAAAGCATGACTAGTAAATAGAAAATGAACATAATATTGTTCCGCTATACAGCACTAGTCCAACCACATTTTGAATATTCAGTGCAACTTTGGTGTCTTTCCCTACAACGAAACTAAGTGGAAAAAATCTAGTGTAGAGCAGTGAAATTTATTCCAGAACTCTACAACATTATCAACGATCAGCGGCTTCAGTAGCTTGAACTCGTCTCCTTGGCACAAAAGACAGCTAGGGCAACTAATCGAGACCCATGATTATCTGAAAGGCTTCTCGTAAGAACGTATTACATACGAACGAGAAATAATGAATAGTAGTAGTAAAAAACTTAGGCACATCTAAGACCCTGAATTTCATTCCAGTAAAATTTGTTAGAATTGAAATTGGCGGTCTTAATATGGTCCTAACTGGCAGCGTGAAAGCATCTGTAAATCATCTTGACCAATAATAAGAAACGTCCCATCATTCTACAGTACTGAGGGATAGGAAGGAGTGAAATAATGCATAAGTAACTAAGCGGTATAAACATACGTCTTAGTCACCGAAATCAACTATAACCCTGGAACAATCCCCTGCAACAACATCAACACTGGCTACCTGAGCTGACAGGAGCTGGGGAACGACATCAACAACATCAGCACAAAATGAAAGAAACAAAAAGTTATTGAATAGTTCGGAGGACGTGATTAAATGAACAATTCATACATCTGTAAAAACTGCCACTTTCTCATATCAAAACGAACGTTCTGAATACCTGGATGTGATGAATAATGACTGTGCGTGTGACGTACTTTTCCTCCTTCCACCATACTCTACTACCACTCTGGTGCCTGTGCGTGGTGTCCGACTTCATAGGACTTTGGTAGGAACCTAAAAATGAACCAACCTGTTTATTCTTGTTGCTTTATTCTGTTCTATGTATTTCATTGTTCATGTTTTCATCTCGGTGAGGTGCTAACTGTAACAGTTAAGACTTCCTCTGCAAGTATTGAGGTTAAATTCGTATCTATATTTTAATAACATAAAATTAGAATAATTACAAGGTGGTTTAGACCCTGTTCCGTTGATGACAACTTTCTTATGTCGCCCGACGTGTCAGCTAAAGTTCGGCTGTTCTGGCTGTGTCCGAGGTGTGGGAGCTCTGGCTGTGCAGCTTATGGTTCTGGCCCTGAGGGGCTGCATAAAAAAGATTGTTCTTCTGTTTAAGTTGATACTGTTATTTGTGTGATATGTAAGATTCTGGAGCGTCTCTCCGGAGGACAAAAAATATGCATACCCTCATTCGTTTGGTATATAGTCGGGAGAAGCGTACCTGCTGGATTTCTAACCACTTCACAGAAATAGAGAAATTCATTACTAGAACCTGTTGTAGGTATAGACTTATGTCAGTGGGCTGTGTTATACGATACACTAACATGATAAGTAATTCTGCATAACACGATAAGTAATTCATAGTTTTATATAGTCAATTTATGATCTTTTAAATCTGCCATAACTTACGTAAATAATTATGTATTAGTGGTAATTAATAATTACATCATCTACATCACTGTATTGTTATTAATACTATATTATTAGCTTTATTATTGTTATTACTATTTTTCATTATTGTTAACATGTGTGGAAATCATTTACGAAACAAGATGTACGTTTCGATTAATTATACACTC
This sequence comes from Trinorchestia longiramus, assembly GCA_006783055.1. Classification (NCBI taxonomy): domain Eukaryota; kingdom Metazoa; phylum Arthropoda; class Malacostraca; order Amphipoda; family Talitridae; genus Trinorchestia; species Trinorchestia longiramus. Next base: position 643,295 of record VCRD01000006.1, on the reverse strand, counting down.
TGAGAACGTTAAACGCTTTTCAGTTTCAATTCCATTTCACTCCTTAGAGTCTGTCAATAAGTACCAGGCTGTCTGGCTACGTTGCTAGAAATACAACACTGTCGAGATGGTCCAGACCATCGAACACAGCCCGGACTTTAGTTGGCTGGTCTCTGCCGGTATAACACATGACCAGGTGGGTCTGCTGCTGCAATTTCTCGAATTCTTTGTTCCCTGACACCACGGGAGGAATTTAAATTAATTCTTTATCGTTTTGATAATATCACCGGTAAAATTGAAAGTGTTTTATTTCATAGATCCTTAATTTGATCGCTTTGAACTGTGGAATTCACACGGTACTCTATATTCCAGGCCATATTATCGCTAGATAAGATAAAGAATTTAAGTTCTGTATATAATATTAATTTAAAACGCAATAATTGGTCGTAAATCTTTAATACATTCGTCTTTATATTAATTTTAAATTAGTCTGTTCTTAACCGTGGAATTTCCACGGGAACTATCTAGTATATATATATATATATATATATATATATATATATATATATATATATATATATATATATATATATATATATATATATATATAAAATGTGTGCATGTCTTTCTATCTATGAGAAAGATAGAAAATTCGCATTTTAAAAATGTATAGTCCTGAAAATATTGTTTCACCAATATTTGCATTTGAAAAGTACAATTTTTTAAAATATTTGTTTTTTTTTTAATTTCAGTGGATATATTTTGAACATAGTACTGTGAATACCAAAACTGCCGTATAACTAAGAAAGTTCAGATTTTTTAGCATTATCCTCCGTCTCCTTCAATATCAAAACTTTTAATTTCAGTGTTTCGTGATGTTAGTATTACCTGAATTCATTGGTAAGCACAAATTTTTTCATGTGCGGGCCTACTAGTTTTATTGATAATAACCATCAAATGTGTGAGCGATTAATTTGATCGACTAACGTTTGTTGTTGGAACGTTTCCTTCCTTCATGCCTTGTACTTATGCTATTACTTTAATTCATCTTCATGTCATCCTTCAAAAGTCCGTTGTTGGATGTAAGCTCATTTACTTCCGTTAGGCTTTTTAAATTCGCTGTTTAAATTCCTTCGTTACTGTCAGTTCGCGTTGGAGAGTGTGGTGAAGCTGAGCTGCCTGGGCTTCCAGGACGCTGATGACGCTGAAAAGACTGAGCAGCAACAGCTATGCCGTCGCTACCTGCAGCAGTACGCTTGCCGCGTCGTCGAGAAAAAGCTGTCTTTGCAGCAGGTGTGTTGGCGGTAACTTTTTCTGTGGCTGCACGATTTGAAAATGTTTGTAGTGAAATTTCATTTAGGTGGCAGCAATGAAACTTGGAAAACTAAAAGTGAAGAATATCATTCCAATCTGAAGGTTGAAGCCGAAAAGTTTTTAGATTCTGGTGAAATGAAGGTGACAACCTGGTTGGCAATACTACACCCATTTGAGTGTTCCTGTTCACAGTACTGGCTAATTTTATGTAATACGGGAACTTGAGAGTCTGAATAAATTATTTTGACCATATAAATTAGAGTTAAAAAGAAATATAATGAACGTGAAGTGCGTGAATATGTTTGATCCTCTCTACTATCAAACGTCTTACCAAATGTTACCACTCACTGCCAGCGAATGCTCGCTTACACAACTTAAACATTAACAAATATAAATGTATATCGTGTCTTTGCTACTGGTTGCAAAATCACCAGTTTGGTTGTGACGAATGTCTGTTAGATGTTCATAATCATGGATGGTGTAAATATTCTTAATTTATTTTTGAAACAGGTCATAAATAAAGCCGTGATAGGCCGAATATTCAACGTTACATCATATTATATTCGAAGGAATATGTTAGAAAATGCTAGTGCTTGTGTAAACTAGTGACATTTATTTTGATGAACAAGGAATTGAGGCTGGATATGACTTGTGTTATCTTTCAAAATTATTTTCACGACAGCCTATCGTCCGACAGTTCACTTTTTTGAGAGATATCTGTCTCATGTTTCACCCAGCTGGCTTGGACATATGCATGTTTACTTCCTGTTTCAAAGAGATAGTCAAGGGGAAACTTAGATTTCAGTGAAATCATATTTGCATTACTTCGTGATGTTTCAATTACGGTTAATTTTCACTGAACCGTAAAGCCGGTTCCTTTGATCACACAAGTACTAGCTTAATTGTTATCAGCAAATTATATTCCCCGATATTTTATGCACTTGGACAGAGTATGACCACAGTAATTCTTGTTGTGTATTAGTATTCTCAAAATTTTATCTATGGTGACAAAACACGATCGCTTCTTCGGGATAAATTGTGTAAATTTTATTAAAAATTTACACAATTTATTTGGATTGTGTAAATTGGTTATTTACTTTCATTACTGTGAGCTCAAATTTTTTGGTGTGATTAAACAGGGATGAAATGAAATGGAATTCATGTATTGACTATTACTTATATAATTGACAGTGGATCTCAATCTCTCTCTATTTCTCTCTCTATCTGTGTGTGTCCTTCCTATCAATTACCGGAAAAAAATTATTGAACTGAAATCAGAACGGGCATACATGTATTATAAGCATTGTATTTGGATACCAGAGGCGCCGGATTACTGTAAAATACACCATTTTTTCCTGTTACTAACCATTTTCTCCTGCACGGCCAGGTTATCGGGAAATAAGATACAGGATAAGATACATGGAAGTTCTGTAGATATTCATGACAAATATTCAATTAAAATGCAATAATTTGTCGTATATTTTTATACATTCGTCTTTATAATAATTTCTAAGTAGTCAAATCTAACTTGTAGAATTTCTACGGATATTATATAGTTAGTGTGTATTGTAAAATCTTCTTAGCAATTCCGTTATGGAATGTTCATTTGAGAACTTTGACTATAAAGCTATTATGTTCTCTTAATTACTAACACGCAAGTCAATCGTACCAATTTGAGCAATGCGATCGTAGCATGAAGATAGACTTTTAACCTTAATATCGAGCATTTTATAATATTTGTGTTCAGTTACAGTAGTTCTGTATCACTTCAAAAATACGATCCTGGGCAGTGCGAGGCCGCGCTGGGGGCATGCGGATTCTCAGGAGCAGCAGTCCTGCACGCTGCGGCCACTGAGCACAGTCCCGCTATCCGCACCCTTCTGCTGCACCGCGCCCTCGCCCCGCTCCCAGGCCTCGCAGACTTCGACTGGAACGTCAGGGTGGGCAGCGGTGTTGTGCTTACTTTTAAAGCGAAGGAACTGAGGAGCTTATATTTCCTGGTAGTAATGTACTTCTCGCATAATGGCTATCCTCCTCTAGCAGTGACAATGTTACTGTATGTGAAGGGTTCAATATTGTGCGACTCGTGTAAAACTAAGAATAGGATGCCTCGCGCTACACATGACCACTCTTGCTGATGCTGGTGATTGTTGTCTTGATACCCAAATTTCAGTCGTTTTTTGGCAAACGGATGCTTTGGCCAACGAATGTGTAGAACTGCTAGACGCTCATCATTTTTTGAGAGATCGTCTGGTTCGTTGCTAGTGTTCAAGTATGACAAATAGTTTCAGTTTCAAAACTCAAGGTCTCCAGATACCTAGACCATATGGTCTAACAAGTCCTGTCTCCCTCAGCTTGCTGTGTCGAGTAGCAGAGTGGCCACTCTTCAAGAGCCCCTCCTGAACCTTGTTTTGCGCACCACTCCCACCTCCGCTTCTGGTGAGGGCGACGACACCAAGCCCACCTCGCTCCTCTCCTCTGGTGCCTCGGCCATGTGTCCTGGGGACGGAGCCTCGTCTCCTCCCACCACCGCTGCGGTCTCCCAGATCTTTGCAGAGCTCAACCTGGAGCAGGTTCACGAGTTGATAGCGGGACTCAAGGCCGCTCAGCACAAGATGCTGAAGTGTACCTAAATTGTCACTCATAAGTCCGTATTTCTTGTGCCAAAGGCTTATTATAATTTTGTTACCTATTGTTTTGACAAGTCTTACAATTCAATAATTTTATATGTACATTCCTAATGTACCATAGGTATTATGGTCATCTGTTAGTTTTGAAGAACTATTAAGACAGGTTTCGTGGATCACAAACTCATATCAGCTCATGTATCAACTTGTTTTATTGCGTTATTCGTATGTTGGATTTATATTTATAGTCTCTTGATTCTGTTTGTGTTGTGTGGCATTTTGTTTTCTGTCTAATACTCTATTGGCATTCACTCTTTCTAATTGACATTTAAATACTTGCCCTTAAGAGCTAAAGTAACATCCGGATCCAAGGATTTCTGACATTTTATTCGTTATGAGAGTTACTTGAAATTTTTTTCAATGTGTTCCTTTGGTTATTATTAATTATCACAATGTAGGGCTGAGTAAAAATAGGAAAATTCGATAGACTACCATTTTGGGATGTGCCCTGAAACAGTTAATATACTACGGAGACGGTGTTCCCATTGTGGTAGATAGGTGTCTCCTTAGTTAGCGTGCCTAGTGAATGTTGCGTTAACTGTTTTCAATTTTCATATTGTTCAATACTTTCTTTTTCGATTTAGTGTGACCCAATCCTCAGGTTAATGGAAATAAGAAATATTTAAACTAGCTATAAAATCTTTACATTATTACATATATCTCAAAAATTCCACCTTCATTTACGTTATTTAAGAAAGGAGTAAGGTTAGGAAACATGAGGCAATCAAGAAAAACTCAAAGAAAGGCATGCAGAGCAAATGTTGTGAGTTAGCAGCTAGATCGTTGCTGTGCAAACTTTTGCATTCAGGAATGAAGAGCGAAATTTGAATGGGATACACGCTTCTCGGCTTGCATGGCAATATTTGTGACTGACATTTTGTGTTTTAACAATTAGCTATTCATGATAAAGAAGCTTGAATTAGGAGGTAAACATTTTTCTTCAAATTGAAACGTCTATCCTCTATTGAAACTTCATGTATGCCAAAATTCTGAGTCACGGTTGTAAGAAGTTTCTAACCTGATTCTACTAGAGGTGTAATGAACTGCATTCTAATAAAAGGAGTGACAACCAAAAGTATGTGGGTTTTGTTACTTCGAAGTGGCATTAAATTCCTGAAAAATTAGCTTTGCTTCAAGGATGTATATTGATTTTGATGAAGATATGTGGCCTCATTGTCGTCCTTGTTAGTATGCAGATGCATCTTCAGACGAGTCGAAACCCCAATTGGAGTGTCCTGGGACACGTCTACTAGTGAATTTCTGGCAGCAAATACCACGACGTGAAGTTTACGTTCTCGCGTACTGTATCTTCTCAGTCGAAAGTCTAGCAACCCTAATATTCAATCATGTTTCAGGATGCCTAGGCGCCTAATAAGTTATATCCAACATGGGTTGTACATTCCATGTTGAAATTTTTAATTAAAATTTCTTACGTCTCGGCCACATACATGGGACTGTCCGACAAGCACAGGGACTTATACAGACTGACTTGAAACCTACAATGAATAAGTGAGCTTTTCTACGCCCATTCTCCTCGTGGATGTAAGTAGTGTGGCCGTCAGTAGGACTGCTTTGCCGCTCGCGGCTTTTCGCCTCCGTAGCCTAACGTGTACCGAGCCAACTTAGAGCCTTACATCATCACACAAAGCGGACTCCTACTGCTAGGAAGCCATCGCCATGAGTCTTAGTTAATTATACATTGTGGATGGTTTAATAGCATAGCCTCTTGCTCCTGCCAGTTATCAGTAGCAATGTTCCTACGGGCTCGGCCTTCATTCTTAGCCCCGGACGTTCATCTGCTTGTTTGTGTTGCGATGATGTAAACGTTCTTAGTAGTCATCTAGTGCTCCTGTCGATTATCGTGCTCTTAAGATTGTTGTGCTAACAGAGCTTTAATTAACTTTGAAAAAATTACTGCGTCACTTAAGCGTATAGATTTGTAGTTTTATGTTTAAACAATTCCTTTTCATATTGTATTTCCTCTATCATATCGTTTTGTTTTCTCGACTTGTTTCATTGTTAGCCGTACATTCAGCTAACTGTTTTATTTTTTACAGTCTCGGTTCCCATTCAAGTTCTGGCCTTGTAAATAAATCACCCGACAGAATAAGACCGGCTCGTCATTCCTCAAGTTGATTCTGAAGTAACGTGGTCCCCATGTTCTTATGCAGAGCTGTGCATCTGATATTACGGGTAGATGAAAGGTCTTTAGTGTGGTACGAAGGATGTGTAGTTATGAAACCAGTGATAAGGAAAGACAGTTTCCCTCGATGTATGTGAGCTCACTCCAGCCCAAACGCTATCAACAGGCGGACAGACGATATCGTCTCGTGTACTTACGAACGGGTGTTCTGTTTACCAGTACGCTCTGCACTAGCTTTGCAGTATCTTTTGTGACAACTGGTATAAAGCTTTCTGATAATTCTTATTCTTACTCTATGTACTTAAATTTCGTCTTCTACTATGTGCATTGGTGGACATCTGACAACACTGCGTTCAATTGTTTGAACTTTAACGAAATACAGCCCAAGAGTACTGTCCTGTAATTTCATTATCAATGTCGAAGTGGTCTATCATCATTGATGCTTATAGTGAGGAGATAGGAGGTGCTCGAGCAGTAGTGGGACTTCGGTATTACGGCATGGGACTTCGGTATTGAACCAAGAATGGGCCAAACGGCTCGTTCCTATTATATCCTTATTCTATTCTATTCTAGTTCTTAAATACTTCGTTACGTGTTGCGATATCACACTTAGTAGTTAAAATAACTGGCCGGTCACACCTTCACTTAACTCAGCCGCGTTACACAGCCCAGTGAAATGAAGGCCCCACCAAGATGCGAGCCACAAAACTCCTGAAGGCGTATAAATGGCAGGTCTACCAGTTCTTCCGCCTCTGTTTCCACAGTTTATCTTCCTCAGTTGAGTGGCATTCAAAACGAAGGCTTTTCATAGAATTTACTTAGTGGCTTGTTTAACACGGGATAGTATATTTATGAACAAGTTAAAATCGATGGCGGAATAACAACGCAAGATATACTAGAGTTACAACACCGCATAGGGCGAGTTGTTCCAAGACTCAAAATAGCGAAGTACGCAAGCATAACGTGTGCATTACGCAGCTGTCAAGAGAATAATCTCTACTTGGGCTCACTCACCATCCTATATACCTGCGGGTGACTGAAAAACTACTTGGTAGGCACCTCGAATCAACCCGGCCGGTGATACTGCTATAGAACTCTGGAACGAGATCGCTCGTTCACATCCCCACTGCCAACTAACATCTGTCTGAGCGTTGGTAATAGTCGCATATTGCATGCGTATCTATACTGGTAAAATTAGGATATCTAAAATAATATATTTCTCTATTAAAATTAATTACACATTCAAAAATTTTCGCCCAAAATTACTTTGCTAAAACAGTAAAAACAAACTGTCAAATAAGTTATTATTTGATCTCTAAACAATTCAGACTTTAATAACTCTTGCCAACGTAGGTAAACTACCGCGTAAAAAAGTTATTAATTAGGGACTATTGAAAACTTAAAATCATTATAGAATTTAAGTATTCAAAATCTTCGGAGTTGAATCGTGAAGACTGCGAGTCCATCTCGCGAAGGATGTGAGCAGAGAAATCTGGTCCATCTGAAGCTCGTTCGTACGCTTGAATCTCTTCAGGCAACTGAAAATCATCTGCCAACCCTCAATGATTTTCCTTCATTTCCAACTTGGAAGCTGAATCGGCACCAGGAAACGGGAAGTCCTGTCTTGCGCCATTCAGCGCAATCTCCTTTACCAAAGCTTCAACAGCTCTGCACACAGAGGATCGCGTCCAATGCTACGGCGGGTTCAGACGACCATCGTCTGATTGCCTTTGTGGCCCGAGTTGAACTAATGCTGGAGAAACCCTTGCATCACCGAGCCTTTGACTGTCAGCAATGGGAACTTCATTCGCTTCATCACTCTGACGCTCCCATTCCCTGCTTAGTTGCTCATCTGTTTCACTATTCTGCTACTGCTGCTGCTGCTACTGCTACTATTTATGCTTTCACGGACGGCATCTGCATAAATTTTACAGACCAATATAGATAGCGACAAGCTCACGCGGCCGATCATGGTTAGGTCTGGGTAAAGCCTCTGCTTCTCCTGCACAAATGGGACTTCTTGCACCTCACCAGCCTGCAGTTTTTTAGATTGCTGCTTTTGTCGCTGCCTGTTTACCTGCCTCCGAAATCTAGCATTCATTGCTAGCATTTCTCGCATCGCCTTCTCCGTACCGCGGGTTTAGGTTGTTGAAATGCACTGTCTGCAAATTTCTGCCGTCCAACTTCGTTACCCTGTACGTCATTCGATTCGCGTTCACTTCTGACTACGAGTGATCCCTCAAACTTTGGAGATAACTTACTAGCCGATGGCAACGGCGGCAACTTCTTTGCAACTCGAGGTCCCACTGTAAGGTATGAAATTCTTGCGCGGAGAACGCCGGTATGGCTGTGCGAGAGGTATGGATAATTTAGTTGGTGTCCGTGAAAAAGTCACCTGGAGCGTATCCTGTTCGGGAATGTACGGCGTTATGTATTATTAAGCTTCAGGTTGGATAACCAGTCCAAGGAGTCTTATGCTCTTCACATGCAACCGCCACCAAGTTTGAGCGTTGCGTTAAGCTTCCACTACACCATTACACTGGAGAATACGGTACGGTTCTGTAGTGTTTCACGCAGTGTCTTCTCAAGATCGAAGTGAACGCTCGTCCTCGGAACTCCGGGTAATTGTCTGAAATTACAGTCTTTTGAAGTTTCACTAACGCACTGAATACGCTACCCTCCAAAGCTTTGGCAACTGTAGCAGACCATTTCTTAGCATCACGGCATTTGCAAACTAAATGTCGATGCCTACCAGCAAATATGATACTTCATGTAATCTCGGCCAGTCGGTTGTTCCCGGAGATCAACCGCATGATCATACGGAGCATTCGGGTGTCTTCGATAAAGAGGCCCTCCACCTTTAGTTTTTCTTTTAAATATCTGACACACTACACTCACGAACAACGTATGCTACTTGGGGCAGTCTTTGACTAAGGAAATAACGGGACATTTGTTTCATAGTTTTATCACGACCAAAATGTCCGGAAACGAACTCGTTCATAAGGGCAGGTATATTCCTTGCCGGAATTACAAGTACTCGATGAGGTCCTCCACGCAGCAAACAGTCTTCCAACTTCAACGTTCATAGACATTTGTTAAAGTTGCGTCCATTTCTGTAGGAAGATAATCTTGATAATTTCATTTGCTTGAGTTTGCTTCTTTATTAAGTCGATCAGCAACACCAAACAGGGATGCTTTTCTTCAAGTTCAAGGATTTCTCGATGCGAGATTAACACGTTAAGTGCGAAGTGACCCACCGGTGGGTCACTCAGGTTAGGTTCTGTAATTTTTTCAAAGCTTTCTATTAACTGTATGTACAAAGTAAAGATTTGCACCAACTAAGCACCCGCACTTAACGTGTTAAGGTGTACGTTCGATGTTATGTACAGTTGCATTGCTGTCGAGGGTAAGAATGGTTTTTGAACTATTATTCGATGGCTTCCGAAAGGTTTTTATTGCATTTAATACTTCTGGAGGCTTGCAGACTACTTCCGCTGACGCACCGTCTACTAAATCACACAGCACCGGTGAAGGAAGTAGAAATTCACGCTCTAGTGAGTCAGCGTTAGCTCTGCAAATTGAATCGATGTTGGATTAGTGTCGTTTATAGTCTCGCCTTCCGAAAGCAGGCAGTTAAAATGCACACCCTTAACAAGTTGACTCCGATTGCCTGATTGGTGTAAAACTTCACTTTGTACGCATAGTCACTGGAAGGATTTGAAAAAATTACAGAACCTAATTCAAGTGGTACACATACGTACCACTTCGGTCAAAGTGTTAAGGCTAAATGAATTGTTTGATCATTCGGGCACTATACTAGTTTGTTTCATACATTTCAGTCTTTAAAAGATTATTACCAAGTTCTATTGCACTTGGGCTCCTTAAAAGTGCATGTACAGTTTCTTCACGAATGGTAGCATGTTCTTCCAATGAATCACACATGCCCAACGAAAGAGCTTGAAAAAGAGAGTCTGGACCACCGGGAATCAATTTCACCTTATGTCCCTGTAACAATATACAATAATCGCGTCACGTCCTCACTATTAATAGGAAATTCTACTACTTGCGGGAAAGTATCCGCCACAACATTATCTTTTCCAGGCACAAACTGAACTTCATAATGTCCAAAATGGAACTCCTCGTACGTTCTCATTAATCGAGCATCCACGCTCTTCATTATTTACGTAAATTAATGTTCTATGGTTCGTTTTAATTGCATATTTCTTACCATATATAAATGGTCTAAAAGTCCGAACAGTGCATCGTAAGCTTGCTAGTTCTCATTCGCACTGTAGTTTGACTACTTTGTTAAAAGTCGTACTAGTATAAGTTAGAATTTTCTCATCTGAACTTTGTTCTTGCGAGAGAACGGGGCCAGCTCCAGCACTACTAGCATCTACTGTAATTATCAACGGAACAGCATGCTCAGAAAAATCTGGATAGCTAAGGAGGGTTGATTAAAATTTTAATTTATAAAAACCCGACTACATTCCTCGGTTCAAACTACCCTACGTTGCGCGAGTAACTCGCTCAAGGGTTTCATAACAAAGCTAGCATTTGGGATGAGTCTTCTGAAAAAGTTGCACGGACCGACAAATCTGCTAACCTGTCGCTGCGTCCTGGGTTGAGGATATCTTGCAATTGCTTCAACATTGTTACAGTCTGACGTAATTCTCTCACGGCTAACTCTATGACCCAAAATTTAGGATTTTGCAAATTGGACAGCATTTATTAAATTAGGTAGAGGAAATGAATCTGGTTTCATAACTGCATATAAGCGTCTATAATCAACGTAAAGTCTTAATGTGCCGTCCCTTTTGCAGATTGGGACCAAAGGTGAAGACCAAGGTGATTTTTCAACAATACCTCGCTTCTCTAACTTCAAGTTCTAATTCAATCTCGTGCCTAAGAGAACCCTGAAGCCTTCGGTAACGTTGCTTTTCTGGAGCATAACTTTGCACATCAATTACATGCTGAGTTGTAGATGTGCATCCTAAATCATGCGCATGCTTTGAAATAGCCCTATGATGTCTATTAATCATTACCTTGTAGTGGCTTAGTCACCCCTCAACGCGACACACAGCCTTCTGCTACTCCATTCATATTTTATTTACTGCAATGTACTGTTAACTACATTAATCAATTTCCATCTTAATTCATACGGTAGTAATTCAACTCTGTATCCGGCAAACCCCATATATGTAAATCATTTCTAGTTTAGTTATTGCCAGATTCCATTTAGTTATCCAAAGTGTTCAGTAATTGTAAGATGTATTAATGTAACTTGTCAATAAACAGTACCAACTTCTACTCGGGGTTTCAACCTTATACACCTCAGTATAAGTTTATGTAAGACTGCTACCGTAGTAGGCTATAACTGGAGATCACAAGCCCTAACCGTCTCACAGGGCGTCTACCTCGAGATGCCCTGTGAGTCTTAAATCAGAGATCTTAACACGTTGACTCCGATTGCCTGATTGGTGTAAAACTTCACTTTGTACGCATAGTCCCTAGAAGGATCTGAAAAAATTACAGAACCTAATCTCAGTGGTACACATACGTACCACTTCGGAGTCAACGTGTTAAAACAGTTGCCTTAGCGGAATCACACGACGTAGCCACACAGGTAGCATTCCAAAGGTCTTACAACCTTAACTATCTATCTGCTCTTGTGTCAAGTCTGTATCTGAAAAATCGAACATGTCACCCATATTCTCTTTGGCATCAGACACCTCACTCATACAGCATATCTCATCTGTGTTAGCAACGAACCCCAAGTTTAGTTTTAGGCCTTACTGTTACTATTAAATGGATTCAAATTAGTTTCAATAACTACATGTCCATTTATAACCCGTCCCATAGAATACGCAACTTCAACGTCCAAACCCTTCACAGAACCTATGTACATGAAACGGCTGAATATGTATAACCACAAGTGTCATCGGGAATAGACCAGTTAGCCACTTTTACTTTGACTAATGTTCTATGGTTACAAGGAATATTTATTTCATTCAAGTTTCTCACCGCACACTGCATCTCGAAACCAGGGTTCTTTTTCAACTTGACCGGGCAAGAACACCCACCGGGTGGAGAATACGGCAGCTCATGCCGCACTGTATCAAGAGCCATAAAATGGCTCCCCAAGTAGTCCAGACCCAAGACTAAATTTTGAGAGGTTGCTCCTGACGGTACTACAAGGCGAGTGAACTCTGAGGAATGATCTATGTCAATCCTTACTATTACTTTGTCCATTACCTTAATCTTAGACAAGCCAAATCCCTCGGGCAACATTAAATCAAAGTTCCATCAAAGGATTACTTCTGAGCTTTCTTACAAAGCCCTGATATTACAGAAACCGCTGCACCATTATCTATCAAGGCGTCCAACAGAGTACCCTTTACTTTTACGGTGAGAAATTGCCACCAATTTCAGCCGAAATTTTAGTTTGCACAAGACGCGTTCGCCGGTGTAGAACTATCCACTGCTTGCTCCCGACTTCCAGCAGCAGAATAAACAAACAATATAAACAAACAATCTTTATTTCCGATCGAGTACACAGTACATAGACATTAGTACATTGGTTTTTCAAATTCTTAAGGTTAACAGTCTAAGAGTGAGGGTGATGGTGAGCTCCATGCGACGATCCCGGGAGGTTGATGGGCGTCTTCATGGGCGGGGAGTTGAGTGCTTAGCGAGTTGAGTGCTTAGCGGGTTGAGAGCACGGCGCGGCGTACGAGAAATAACTCTTGTCCTTGGCCGGGTTCGAACCCGCAGTCTTTCTACATGAAGCAGAGACCCGATACAGAACACGGGCCGCAGACCACTCGACCACTTTAACACGTTTGTTGCGATGCGACCCACCGGTGGGTCACTCGGGTTAGGTTCTGTAATTTTTTCAAAGCTTTCTAGTGACTGTATGTACAAAGTAAAGATTTGCACTAGCTAGGCAATCGCAACAAACGTGTTAATTCGTTTCTTCACACAGGTCAAGACTTTTGCTCCGCTCCTCCACACCAAATACAGACACCATATTCTTGTTTAAAAGCCCAGTACTTGGCGAGAACATGTCTTCAGTTACAAAACTAACACTTTTGGCGAGTTCGATTTAGGAGATTCATAAGCTCTTGACTGTACGCGCTTGGGACTAGTTCGAATAAGGTGGTCAGATTCATTATATGCGTAACTTCCTAGTTGCAGGTACAAGGCCAGACACTTTCGAGTTCTGAAAAATCGACGCACGCACTTTGTCGTTGACAAAATCTTTAAACTTGTCACAGTGCACCTGTTTAGCACTAATCGCCTGCATTGTAAGTGGTTCAAGCGCCGAAACTATCTGCACTATCATCTCAAGCGACGGATGTTGTACGTTTGCCATTTGCACATTAACTTTCACCTTAATTTCCATCGGCGACTAATAGTTTGCTAATGATCATCCGATTCCGTTCAGGCATAGATCCAAATTCCAACGCTGCAAGTCCGGTTAGTCTCATTGCAAATATTGGGAAAGATTCACCTGGGAATCTTTGCGCCGTCATAAACGAAGATATGCTTCTTGTGCGCAGGACGTCCCGCGGAGTAAAGAGTTCCAGAGAGTTCTTTACAGCTCCGTATCCTAGTTTGTTCGTATTCGTCGCGCTCAACGAAACCTGAGCATCACCAGCGAGAAACGAGCAGAGGGAAAAGAGCCAAGCATAGCAGCCTTCATTGGGACCGTACATGTGGAACGCATACGCTTCGAACATTCTGAAGAACTCTCCTATCTCACATGTCTTGTTAGCTGGGTCAAACGGTCGAGGACGCGGTCGCAGCGGCCTGTTCATGCCGGCAATCTCAGTTGCAAGGCATTCCATAACACTCCATGTATTTTAAAGACTCCTAGTTTCCCTCTTCATGAGCTGCAGAACAGACATCCACGACGAGGCTTGCTTCCAGTTGCGTCAAAATCACAACTACAAAACCACTCAAATTCACTGTCCGCTGTACCACTCAACACCAGCAGTCCCTCCACGTCGACGAACCCAAGCTTCAGACACCGTAAAATATGGCCGGTCACACCTTTACCTAATTAACACGTTAAGTGCGGGTGCTTAGTTGGTGCAAATCTTTACTTTGTACATACAGTTAATAGAAAGCTTTGAAAAAATTACAGAACCTAACCTGAGTGACCCACCGGTGGGTCACTTCGCACTTAACGTGTTAAGCCGCATAACAGCCAAGTGAAATGAAGGCCCCACCAGGATACAAGTCACACAACCGCCGAAAAGCGTATAAACGGGAGGTCTACCAGTGCTTCCGTCTCTTCAGTTTATTTTCTTCAGTTGAGGGGCATTCAAAACAGGTTTATCATAGAATTTACTTGGTAGTTCATTTAACACGGGATGGTTTATTTAGAACAAAAAAGTTAAAACATATCGGAATAAAAATACAAGATGTAACACCGTTACAACACTGCATAGAGCGAATAGTTCCGAGACAATAGTAAAGTACACAAACACACATAACGTGTGTATTACGCAGCCGACAGCAGAAGAACAATTTGAACTTGCGCTCACTCACCATCCTATGTTCTTCAGTCATCATCCTGCGGGTGACGGAAAAACTACTCTTTGTAGGCACCTCGAAGCAACCCGGCTGGTAATACTGCTATAGAACTCGGGAAAGAGATCCGTCGTTCACAACTCTAACCGCGGATCATAATATAAAATGTTTATCATCCTTAGCTTGACAAACACGTCTCGTATTTGAGATGGGTGGTAAAATCCGATCAATAATGATTATTGAGTCAAAGGCCTTGTTCATTGGAAGGAATGACGTGCTGGTGGCCCAAAGACTGCGGCTGGTGTGATGAGTGCATTGAAAATTAAGCTACTATAGAAAGAATCATTTGAGTAAGACATGGACTACGCTTGCTAATCTGAACAGGAATGGTAGGTTCTAAAGAAATAATGTTAGGAAACCTAACCCTGCCGGTGTGAACTTCGATATCATACTCGACAAAAAAGCTTTATTTACTGGGTGCAGAAACTTGATTTCTTTTTCTTAAGGTAAGCGTTTTGTAAAAAAGGAAGTAATGTTACTGTACCGTGTATATGAAATTGCGCTTTGATTTTTCGAATAAAAATACTGAAACCTGGTCGTCGTAGAACTATGCCAACTTGGTATTGTAATAAGTTTAAAAACAGTGTTGAAATTGTTCTTTGTGGCATGACGGTATTTATGTATAATATTATGTATCAAAAAGAACAAATTGTTTTAGAAATAAAAATTAAACAATGCACTGAATAATAGTTTCAAGATTTATTAGGGAGGTATTAAGAAATTGTGTGACTAACTCTTAGGTCATTATGCATGAAATGTCCGATTTTGAACAAGAACTTTATTTTACTTTCTCCAAAATAAAAAGCAATGCAGTTTAATCGAAGTATGTACCTAAATTATCAACACCATTTTGCCATTTAATCGATACTTCATTTATGCCAGCAGCGAAGAATTTTGGAGAAAAAGAGGTGATAAATTCACGAAAGGATGTTCTGATTTCTTTTTCACAGGGAAAGTTCTTTCCCTGCAAAAAGGGGTCTGATGCCTGGAAAAAAAGTCAGTTGGTGTAAGATCTGGTGAATATGCCAGGTGACACAGCACTTCCAAGTAGAGTTCCTAAATCTTCGGTAGCGTTTTTTGTGCAGCGTGAAGTTGAGCATTATCTTGCAAGAAAATTGGTTCATATCTATTGACCAATGTCGGTGGAATAAGTGAAAGTTTTTTCCTCTTTTCATCCAACTGGTTAATGTATAGGTCTGTTGTAATTGACATGTATGGTCCCATGAAGCTGTAGTGGATGACACTGTTACTGCGCCACCAAACTGATTCCATTGGTCTTTTTTAGTTCAAATTCCTCTTTGAAATGTGTTTTGACACTTCGTTTCGATCAAGCCACCGTACAGGGCGTTTGCAATTGTTGAAAAAATCCACTCTTCATCACACGTAACTATGCGATGCAAAAATTGTTTAGTTTTCGGACGTGACAGGAAATAACGGCAAGTTTCAAGGCGACGTGTCCTTTAACTCTCATTCAGTTCTCGTGGTACCCACTTGTCTAGCTTATTTATCTTTCCAATCTGCTTTAGATGATCGAATACAGTAAGAATCAAAACTTCAAACCTTGCTATTAACTCATGCGTAGTTTAAGATGCATCCGCCACAGTACAGTAAAGACTAGTAGGAGCGTGTGTAATGTTGACGTCATGGAATTATGTGAGGGGTGAGGGGTGAGAGGGGTCTCAGCGACGTACACGCAAGTCAACCAATCATGGCGCACAAGTCAGGCCAACAGTCACTTTGTCAAATTTATGCTGATTTCAAAGCAATAAAAAACATTGGGAAACAGCTTGAAACAATGGTCTAATACTGGTCGGCGCATTTGCTACTACATAAATACATATAATTTAGATAAGAATTACGAGATGTAATAAAGTGCAGAGATAGAATTAAACAAACAATGCACATGCGCATAACAAAATTATTAGGAATATCTTATTTTTCTCTTTAATTTGATTGTAGCTCCGCTTCTACCATTGAAATTCCATTTTCATACTCACAATGATACTATTGAGAAAGACACTCTGGGATGCTCTGAGTGCACTCAGTTCATGCATAATAGAAGGTGAAAAAATAAATTCATCAGTCGTGATATTCGCTATGAGAATACGATGAATTAAAACCAAAAAATTATAATTTTCACATAACAGAGAAGTGTATAATTTTCTAGATTCGAGTAACACAAAGAGGAGTTTTAGTCCAACAAATTGAATTCTGTAATTTTTCAATTATTTTTCTTTTAAACTACGTAACAGAAAAGTCATATGTACTTGTTCCATAAATGTTATTATTAAGTGAGGTTCATGAATACTATATTAGACGGGCTTATTAATTTTGACATTGAACCTCCCAGGCCCACTTCGTTGTTCTAGTTTTAAATTGGTTTAAACGTCGCGCCAGATGGTATATCTCTTGGTCGAGTGGTGAGAGTCTTGTGCACATGGATTGGAAAGCTCGATAGCTCGAGTTCTAATCCACTTGAGGCTTTGTTTTTTGTGTCATATGGGCATTTGTCGCCCCGCCCCTCCAAAAAAATTGACCAATCAGCGCCTAGGCGTAATCCTTACGTCATGGATCACGTTCCCGCCTGAAAACCGTCGTTGGGGTGGTCATTGCCAACCCCCCAATGTGATTCTACTTTTATTTACTGTACTGTGGCATCCGCCTTCACGACAGCTTGCAACTCATCATTGTCCACTTTGGTCGCAGGTCTACCACGAGACTGATTTTTAAGAGTCAAGTTACGGGACTGAAACTTAACAAACCAATGACGCACAGTGCTTCCATTCACTACACCTTCTCCAAACACCTCATTAGCGTTTCGAACTATCTGGGGTGCATTTGTTCCACGATGAAACTCATGTTCGTAAACAACACGAATTTTTTATGCATCTGTTGGTTCAGAAATATTGATATGCTATGAGCAGCTTACAATACGTTCAATTACTATGAATGGTTTATGGAAGAATGATGATCTAGCTGTTCAATGCTAATAAGCGAAGAATGGATAAAATGAAACGTGAATGTTAACGATATCTAAACCTGGTGAATAAGAAAATCGGCTATTTTGTGCACAACGACTTAATATTACGGGAAGTATGTCTGAAACTAAGTAGTATTGTTTCAAAATTGCATACAAAAGTATACATATAGAACCACATGCTAAAATAGGAGAAATCAATAGCATTAATGATTTCCCAATGAGCTATGCTATTCTAGGTTATATAAGTGAACAAATTAGTGCTTATTTTGGTAACCTAGAAGAAAAGCATTGATAAATCGCACTGGAAATGCAGATGGAGAATAAGAAAAATCTCACGTGTTTTTGTATAAAATACGTGTTTAAAAATGATCACTTAATTGGTCTTTGATGCACTCAAAGGAATAGAGACTAGAAGAATCATTTTGAAGATATAGTAAACTATGTAATACTCTCTCAGATACACATGTATATATAAGTAGCTAAAATTATGGAAAGAAAAAATAACACCCAGGAAAGGTTTAACATATAGAATTTACTTTATGTGGGGCACATTATAGAATTCCCAAATGACAGATGTTTGTTTCAAAGTTTACATGAGAAGTTTCCCATAAACAAACCTCTCAAAACAAGAGAGTTTATTTCACTTCCTAGAATTTCATCACGATCATATAGTAAATAAGTTGCTTCTTGTAAAGAAACACACATATTCCTATTTCTGTTTGGATCTGCATAGTATTTTCTGTTTCCATGGACTAGAATTTTCGAAGAATTAGTTTTACCTTTTATTTGCGAGGAAGAGGAATTCCCCATACGTGGCGCTTCGTCGCTATTTGCTGCTCACTTCTACAGATTTTCTTGTTGTCGATTCACTGGCGCTAATTCTTCTTGAGTTTACTTGTTTTCTATTTCTCTTCCTTTCTGTTAAATGTGGCAGTTGTTTTGCCCTTCAGTTCCAGTGTTTCCATTCTTGCTTCTTCACTCAATTTCATTTAATTTTGATTTCCTCCTTTTTTGAATCGCATATGTTTCTTTTACTATTTGCATGAAGTCCTTAGCAGTTCAAAAAATGACATCAAAATATAACACTAATATAGGCGTTGCCACTAAAGCCAAGGTTTTACAACATTCTACTTTAAAAATCACCGTGATTGGACGCCAACAACACGAGTTCTTCAACGCATTTAATATACTCGTAGTTTTAAATGCCGATACGTCGTGAGGATTTCACAACAGAAAGCGAGGGGAGAGATTTGTTCTCAGGGAAGTTGTATACAGACTCCTAAGGTACAGGATAAAAATTAGATTCTATAAACCAGACAGATGCATCATCATTCAACAATTGAAATGCCAGGGTGTAACAAGTTTCCTTCTCTATGGAAGTAACAATTTCTTATAATAAAACTTTTGAACTTCTGACGGTAACACAGCATTTTCCTCCCCTTCCCACTCCAGATACGAGAGTTCAGGAAGCTGCATCTCTAAGGAGTTAGTGTTCACTGCGCTAGGAAAGTTTGTGAGAAGGCACTCTGAATGCAAACACAACGTAATGAAATAATCTCATAAAATCATGAGGTTTATACCTCTTCTGAAACTGGATTAATATAATATGATCAAATGTTTTTGTACAAAATGAGTGTCTGATTATCT
This sequence comes from Trinorchestia longiramus, assembly GCA_006783055.1. Lineage (NCBI taxonomy): Eukaryota > Metazoa > Arthropoda > Malacostraca > Amphipoda > Talitridae > Trinorchestia > Trinorchestia longiramus. The sequence continues at coordinate 623,947 of VCRD01000006.1, read as the reverse complement.
TTAATAAGTATCAAGAAAAACAGATAAAGTCGCTATTATTCTTTTCAAAAATTTAGTATCCAAAATATCTTAATATTTAACACCTCCTTATTACACAAAATCTTTAGCGACGAAAACATATCAAGCATGTTATGATACAAAGGAACTAAGAACAGTTGATATATTATTGGTAAATCATGTGGAGTATCGAAAACGTGCGTTGTAATTCAACGAAACACTGAGACAAAATCAAATACCTCAGACGAGTCAAACGGTGTTTTTAAGCGTGACGAGAAAAGAGGACCTTCCAGTAAAGACATGAAGTTAATTCCTGGGCAAACTAGTAAATTTATTCGAAAACAAATTAAACATACATGGTGGGGTATATATACTGTTACCAAGCAAAAATAATTTTAAAAAGAGACATTTATTTCAAGGTCTGACTAACAAATAGTAAGTAATTTGCTAATCTACGACTTCAAAAAAATTATTCAAAATGATTCCCTTTTGCCCTCACTACTTTACGAAGTCCTTTAAGAAATTCTTTAATTTCCGCACGAACTACTTCTAAGGGTACTTTTTAGCAGCATTTTTTTGCTCTCGACTTTAGAACTTTGGTACTCTTGTATGGATTAGAGTAGACTTCACTTGTTCATTTTATCAACATTCTGTTGATTTTGAGATTTCTCCTTACCTTGAATATTTCGGATAGACTCAGTCCCTTTTCATGCTTCTCTTCAATGAACTTCTGCATCAATTCTATTGACATTGCCAACAGCTAATAGTTAATTGTTCGGTAAAAAATTAGGACTATCCTTGATTATTAATGTAATAAAATTACATTGGGTAATATTTGAAGACAAGAATTATTAAAATTGATTTGTAAAATATGTAACAGGAATTATTTCACACCCTATATTAGTAAATGACTGAATAACACTCAGAAAATGTAGATTAATTCTGTGAAGAAAGACTGAAGGAATTACGCAATTTAAAACAAGTCACAAAAGACTATTTTTACTATTTTTTATTATTATGGTTTCTGTTATTATCATTATCATTATAATTGAAATTATTATTGATAACCATTTATAATATTTAAGGAATGTTGTTCTTGTATTTTTGATAATTATTCGATTTCTTATAATTATTTAACTATTACTATTATTCTTTTTGATACTATATCTTAAAAGTATGAATTTTGCCGTGTAACTTAGCATAATATAAAAAATTTAAGAGAAATAATATTCCTTTTCAATTTGAATCCTGGAAAATGAATTCTACGTAGTGTTTTACTAAATTTTTACGAGAGCAAAGGCTTCATTACTCTGAATGCTCTCTCACCTTAACCCATCAACGACGTCGAGGATTTGTGTACTCGACTCCTAAACTATACACATTTCTAACGAAGCTTCCTCCCAGACCTGAGGTAATGTAATAGAACAATAAAAAAGGCAAGGTATTGTGCACAGCACTGGCATCAAAGTGCTTCTTATCAAATAATTTGGGTACAATTTAGTAAATACCCGCGACGCCCCTGATTCTCGACAAATATTTTCGCTTGGCCTGTTAGAAATATTTCTCGGATCTTTTTATGCTTAATGACCCCTAAGACATTCAGTGGGAGTGGCGGGTACTAAAAAGCACAGTAATGTTACCGCCATGACTGCAATGCCACATCTCTGCACCATTGCAGGCTCTTGAAAGGATATGGGAGATGCAATTCTCCCGCTAGCCATAACACCGCTCCAAAGGCATCCAGACTGCTGCTGGCACTCGTTAGCCCTCCTTTGGCTGACATCAAAGAGCACTCGCATCAAAAGAATTCATTTGCCACTGGATGCCTGTACGTGCAATTGACTATTCTTCACCCTAATATATGATTACATAAAAACAACATGCAATTTTGTTAATTAACTACAATGCATTCCTCTGAGCATTGCTCTACAATTTAGGTTGCTGAATTTAAATTACGAAATTAATTTTAGTTTCAATTAATTCGTGACTTACAGAGGGGGCACAATATTGCTACAAAAAAGAGTTTTCTTCTTGAAAAAATATATTTATTTCAAGGTCTGACTTTAAAGAATAGTAAGTAATTTACTAATCTACGACTACAAAAAAATTATTCAAAATGCTTCCCTTTTATCCTCATTACTTTGCGAAGTCTTTCAGGAAAGTCTTTAATGGCCGCACAAACTACTTCTAAGGGTTTTTTCTCCCAGCATTTATTTAATTTTGCCTTTAGAACTCTGATACCTTGGCAAGGAGTAGAGTTGATTTCACCTTGATAAATAATTTTATAAAATTACATTGGGCAATATTTACTAAAGATAATTATTAAAATTGATTTGAAAACGTGTAACAGGAATTATGCCCCACCCTGTACATCCTTAAATTCGACTTATGCTTGTGAATAACATACCACGCAGGGGTAACATACGTACTAGAGTATCCGCTGATAATTTTACGAACGATTTTCTTGTTATATCGTTTCTGAGCAAGTGTTGTCAACCATTTTCTCTAAAAATAGGTGGTAAATGTCTGCGAAATTTAGATTTTCCCGAATTATTTCCGGTACTTTTACCTTCATTGTTTTCGATAACAGTTCGGAGAATTACGCGAAAAAGCTGAAGGAGAAAAGATTGTAGGTAATTTCAATGCAATCATAAAGTAGTGTTAATAGTGTGATAAATATATAGAGTTAATATAAAATTCTCCAATTCGTTTTCTGTTTCAATACACGCAGAGGTTCGAGAATGACATGAACACCTGACAGTAAAAAACACCCATGTTTTAAGATAGTTCCGTTTTAATATATCTCTGCTACACTGCTGCTCTTGCTGTCCTCCATCTTTCAGCTAGATGGAGGTACAGATTCCATTACGGAAACAAAGTTGGCGTTGATATTTGTTTGTAGGAATTTAACATGCTTTACATCATTGAAAAATCTTGTCGGTTATAAAGTATTCTCTATCATTCGTTTCTTTAATGTATGACACATGAAAGTAGCCAAAATTCATTGACAAATTAGTATAGTATACGTAGAAAGCACTAGGACCGATGGCATGCTCAAAAGTAGGTTAAAACATCAAAAAAGATTCTGAACAAACGTGCACGATGAGAAACGAAGTAGAAGACCGTTCGTCATTGTTAATAAGCTGATTGAGAAAGTTAACGAAAAAGTTAGAGAAGTAGTTCTGAAGTGAGAAGTGTTTTTCTGGTTTCATGAAGTGTTTTGTATGAAATTGTAGCAAAACGCTAACCATATCGTTGTGGTACGGTCATGTGAATCTGAATTCTAGTTTGAGGACGAATAAAAAAAGTGTGGTAATGTAGTCCCAAAAAATTAAGGAACAAGCAGAAGAGGTTAAATATAATACGTGATAATGATGTTTCGTAGTTTACGAGTTGTCATATAAAGTTGGAACCTGGAAATCACGGTGGCACATGCAAAACATGAAAAAGAGACTAATTTAAAGCAATATCAAACTTGGATAAAAAGAACTTGCGATTGTCTATTATGTTGACGCTTTGCTATTACAAGTGATATAAATTATTCACAGCGTAGCTGTGCATGGATTGTAATGATCTTTGTAATTCCTTTCCTTCTCTGTGGTTCATGTTTCTCAGAACGTGAAGGAACAGCTTTCGAAGGACCAACTTCGTCCTCAGGAAAGCGGTGGCCAGAGCAAACTAACTCGTGCTGCAGCACAAACCATTTAGTTGTGCGCTTCTCTGCGTGACAAGACTCAATTAACGAGACGCTTAAGTCAGAACAAAGGCCATGCTCGAATTAAACTCCATGAATCATAAATGTACGTTGAACTCTGATGACGTTTGTGCATCTAGATTGAATTTACAGATACAGAAAGTCATGAATTAATAGCACCAAGAACAATAATTCATCAAAAACAACTGTTGAACTACATTAAGTACATTGAATTAAAATAACATAATTCCTCCAAAAGATCCACATAACTTTTGATCGTACAAAAACACGAATATTGTAATAGCTTAGCTGTCAGCTCCGTGAGTTTTTTTTACATAAATCAAAGAAGAGTTCATGCATTCTGATAAGTTCAAAATCGCATGAAATATTCTTAACATTTAGTTTATGAAACATATAAATTGATGAATACGCAATTCAATGAAAGAAAACAATCGACCAACTATTTCAAGCACAAATGAATTTGAATGAAGTTAATAGACCAATAAAAACAAGGCTTCACCAATTTTCATCTTAAAGACCAAAGATCTTACCTTCTAAAAAGTGATTACTCATACATGGTAGGATAAAAACTTTAGTTAGAAGTTAGCTGCTATACTTTTTATTTACTCGGTGTATGGCTGTTTTCTTCCTTTGCATGACGTTTAGCAGCGTGTGTGCATACAGTTTGTGACGAAAGTATTCATACACCCACCAATATTCAATAATTTTAGTAATTTAATTTGAAAATAATGCTCGTTGTATGATTTCAAATTATTTATATGTTATCAAATGCATGGAAAGGAATTTAAAATTTGGTGTTCAGATAAACAAATTTAATGGAATAAATTGAACAATGTCAAACAAACAATAAATTGACAAAAGTATTCGTACAATTAGAACAAAGGAGCATAAAATGATATTAATAGTCAATAGCATGACCTTTCGTTTTGATAATTTACATTAAACAGGTTTTATACCTCTCAATCAAAACAATAATGTCCCTGCAGAAACAGGGATATTATTCTATTCTTCGGAGACTACATATTCTGAATCTTAAAGTCTTTCAGAGCATGTTTTGGAACTTTCAATTCTCGTCCAAGATTTTTAAATGAATTGAAGTCAGGACTCATCGAAAGTTATGGCAAACTGTCATTTTATTTTTCTAGAGCTATGCAGTCACAAATTTATATGTAGGTACGTATGTTTGGGACGTGCATGGCCGTATAATGGACTACGCTAACGAAGGCCATTGCATTTTTAGTAACATAACATTTTCTATTGGACAAATTGATCAAAAATTACGTTTTCAAAGCAACAGAAGAGATAAAAAGATTTTACAGTGAATTTTAAATCGTTTAAAATACTATAATGCTTTAAAATACCAATTTTAGCCGGATTAAACATGTATTATTGTATGAGCTTAATGGCCACTTTTTAGAATGCCGAGTTGCTGCAGTTTTAGACTTTACAAAATGGATTATAGTTAAACCTTTTCCAAGGCAAACAAACAAACATACAAACATTTACGCTAATAAACAAACAGACATAGAAGCAAAAACCTACCAAACTGCAGCAATTAGTCAGCTAACCGGGCCTTCTTTACAGAGATCTAAAGAAGGACTGCATTCTTCTGCTATTCTTTCTCTAGGTTGTGGAGTCCATTCAAAAGAACATTTGCTAGACGACGGAACATCTTGAGACAGTCAATGTCAATTCCACTGAAGCTGGCCAGTGTCAACAAAATCTGCAATAGTCTTTTCTGGCAGTAGGCACAGTGACAGGCTTCCTTGATGAAACACAGTCCACATCTGACAAGATCGAAAGTGCACACATGTGGAGTCGTCAGGCAACCTCGGGACACTGTCTCGATAAAATCCTTTACGTCACTGGTCACAAAAGATTCCTCGTCGCTGAAGGACACATCGTCTGCACACTTCATCTCAAGCCACCCCACCATATACGCCGCACTACACTCTTCTCTCACAGTGTCACATCTGTGGTGCACTCCTCAATATAGGCTGCATTCTCTAGGTCAATGGCAGTCCTCGAGCAGGTATGTTCCTTTGACTCAGGCTGGACATCAATGGACTGATACCTTGTGAGGCGATGCTTGCATGCGGAGAACACATCCCCAGTGGTCATGATAGAGTTTGCACCAGTTGATTGACGGTAGACTGAGAACTCCCCCTCAAGCTGGTCACTCTGGATCTCACGTAGCAGTACATACTGGAAATCTGCGTTTCTGAACAAGTAGCGGCAAACGACAAGCAGACCCTGCGTAGTCTGCACCAGTGCTTTCTTCGTGTCATGGGTAAGGCACTGGATCCGACGTACTTCATGTCCTGAAGCAGCCTCCTGGAAAATAGTCAGGAAAGTTTGCAGGTTGGCGGACTGGGGATCGTGAACAGCTCGATATGGATCGTTCATGCGCTGGTCTTGCCCCTTCGCAGACACATTCACTACATTCCACCAGTTGAGGATGATTTGAATGAACTTAGCAGTGTCACGGCATCCTCTGAGTTTCAAAGAAGCTACAACCTTGTCATTGAAAACCTTCAAGACATACTGCACATTTTGTAGTTGAAGTCGTGAGGGGTTGACAGCAAATTGAGTGTAGTAGTCGTCAGAATACTGCCTTTCTCTGACTCGTACAGTTCCTTGATGTCTGCAAACAATGCCGTTGTTTCATTGTCAAGACTGATCTTCTGGCCCTTCTCACTGATCCAGTTATTGCGGATGCACTTTAGCAGATGTACTGTGTCAAAAAGGAGAAACCAGGTACGCTCACTGTCAGGAGGATGCTTGGCTATGGCACTGCAATCACCCAGCCGATCAAACAGCTTATAATACTGCTGGTTCAAACAAACAAACAAACAAACAAACAATCTTTATTTCCAATCAAGTACACAGTACATAGACATTTAGTACATTGGTTTTTAAATTCTTAAGGTTAACATTCTTAGAGTAAGGATGATGGTGAGCTCCATGCGACGATCCTGGGATGTGTCCATGGGCGGGCGTCGAGGTCTTACCGATAAGTGCGAGCTCACGACGTGAAACGAGAAACAGCTCGTATTCATTGCCGGGTTTCGAGCCCGCACGCAGTCTTTCTGCACAAGCAGAAACCCGATACAGAACACGGGCCGCAGACCACTCGACTACGGTGGCTGCAAGACATACTGCACACCTTGTGGTTGTCTATGATAGACCCGATGACACGCCCACCTGCCCTCTCAACAGCAGCTGCAGCCTCCTTCACACGCTCAAGCTGGTATGCTGCCGTCAGCTTGTGGACGGGTGTCATAGAAATCATCAGACTAGGTACTTTGTGCAGCGACTGCATCATGACACACAGCATAGCAGTGGCCTTGCAGTCTCGGTTGTTCTCAGCCATGCCACTCAGCACCCCACCAAAAAATGAAACAGTTGGGCGAATCTGTACTTCATCTAACAAGAGAAACACATTCTTCAGCTGCAGTGTATGGACTTCGTCAAGTATTTTTCTCAGTACCTGGTCCTTGTCAATAGATGAAGTGATGTACTGCAGCTTGCGTTTGCATGGCAGCATCAAAAAGTCTCAGAGCTGTTCATAGTTACACTTTGGGTATGATTGAAGAGCAAAACAATAATCATTAATGGAAAACTGTTTCTGTGATAAAAGTTCCAACTGACGTGCCAAAAATACCAACTTCTTCTTCTCGGTGTCGACACAGGCTGACGTGTGAGCTTGAAGAAGAGTGACAACATTTTGGATAGTTTTGTCAAACGGGATGTCATAGTCCATTGCCAAGCGCACAGTTTCGTCGAACTGAGTATACGATCTCAAACCATTGTTGGGATGAAGTGTCTTAAACAATAGTACACTAATGCCGTTCTTGAACGCACTGAACGTTAGTGGGGAACACAAAGTGGGCTTGTTTTCGACAATTATAGACAAGCTGCACTCTCTGAAGTTGTCGGTCATGAACAAACACACAAGCCTTTCTTTCGATCTTAAAATAATTAAGTTCTTGTACAGCTTTTTGAGGTTACGTTCAGGTTTGAAAGCATCAAATGAAGTAATCTTATCCTTCTGAAAAAAATACCTCAGTTGTTGGTCATCAACTTTCGCCGGGCGAGGAGCAGGTTTTGGAGATGGCAGACATGAAGCAGGCACGTTGAAGATACTGGGAGGGATTCCAGGTCTCATAAAACCACCGCGCAATTTGATCAAAAGTGGGTCAGCACCCCAGTGTCTCTCAAAAATGAAAAACTTGTCTGGATCAACAACAAAGTTTTCACGAGGTGGAAGAACATCAAGCCACTTCCGTATCTCAGACTGCTCTTTCGGCAGGCGAAACAGGCGGGGCCTGTTCTCCTTATTAAAATTACTCCGACAGTTCACAACCCCACACTTGTTCGGCATTTTTAATACATATAATTAACAATAAACTTTGTAAACAAACAGTATCCACATAGAAATGCAGTCATGTGCCTCGAAACAAACAACAATGTCCGATTCAAACCGAGTGACAGACTACGACAATATTAGCACTGTTTGTTTGTTTGTAGATGAGTTACACAGTAACTCTTGACATTCTGGTGTTCAATAATCAAAATCTTCTAATTTCACCAAAAAATAACAAATTCATGATCGTTCAGAACTCACGGAAGACGGTCGAAATGTACGACATCCAGACATTTCCCTTTAGCTTTATTTTTGAAATTACTATAAAAAATTTCAGTCTCCAGGAGACAATGGTCATCAAAAGTTTTGTCTGTCGTCAAAAAATGTTCAACAGGTCCAATTTTCTATAGCACCAAGCACTACGTGTCTAGAGGTTTAACATAAAAAGAAATCTAGGAAAAAATCGCTTCCTAAATCTAGAACGAAACAACCAACGCGTGACGGTCTAATTCACCAAAAGAACTAAGATGGAATGAAAAGAAGTGTGATGATATAAAAAAATATGCACAAGAATGAATGATGATTTAAGATGAAGACGATGAATCGATGATGGTTGAAAGATGACAAAGACGATCATGATGCGAGGGCTAGAGTGAACCCTGATATGGGTAGAAATTAGCCATTGAGGTCAGTTGTAGTGCTGGCAACAAAGCCAGACACGAGCGGTTAACGCTACTGGTGCTACCAACACAAGCTAACCTTACAGTACAGCAGAGGATGATACACAGAAACAGTAGTAAGTCGTCTCATGAGATTAGGTCAGAGAAATGAAAACAGAAGCAACTAAGCGGACGCTTCCTCAGCTGCTGGAGCATCTTCCTCTTCTGCTACCTTCTTGGTAGGAGAAGAAGATTCTTCTTCGCAAACTTTTGCCTTCTTTGCGGGTGAGCTCAGTGAACTGGCCTGCGTTAGCGTAGTCCACTATATGGCCGTGCACGTCCTGTTTACAGTAGTCCTTGACCTCAGGCCAAGTCCACGATTTTGCATCGATAACTTGAGGTTTTCCTTCAGTATCTTGATTTAGTAATCAGATTTCGTTACTCCTATGAGTGCAATTGAATTAACAATCTCCCTTGAGCTGAAATAACCCCAAAGCACATGCAGCCGCCTCAATTTTTAACAGTTGGCAGTATGTTCTTGGGGTGAAAAGAATCGCATTTTTGGCGTCAAATCTTGTTTACATCATAATCTTCACGACCTCAATTTTTACCTTAGAATTTTTCATTTTATATAATCATACCAGTTGAAATCATCGGTGAATTATACATATTTCCTAATTCTAATAATGATTTCAAACTGTTCAGTATTAATTTGGGAAGTACACAACAACTCTTGCTTTCTTTGTCTTTTGAGGGATTCTGGGATATTGTATTTGGGGTACCAGAAAGTCCTGTCGTATTTTCTTTCCTTTTCTTCTCTTTAACTTCGAGTTATTGGAGCAAGGAAGAACTGTGACTGCAGACCTTTAGTGCCAGCAACTCGAACGTTTAAATGCATTGTTGCGTAAAAAAAGTTCTGCGCTAGTAAACAGGAAAAAAATTATTTTGCAACACGATAACGCTAGACCCTATTGTGCCAAACAAACTGAAGAAAAAATAAAGTCCTTAGGTCGGGAAGTCCTTCCTCGCCCACCATGCTCGCCGGTCGAGTGGTCTGCGGCACGTGTTCTGTATCGGGTCTCTGCTTCATGTAGAAAAACTGCAGGTTCGAACCCGGCCATGGACACGAGCTGTTTCTCGTACGCCGCGCCGTGCACTCAACCCGCTAAGCACTCAACTCCCCGCCCATGAAGACGCCCATCAACCTCCCGGGATCTTCGCATGGAGCTCACCATCACCCTTACTCTAAGAATCTTAACCTTAAGAATTTGAAAAACCAATGTACTAATGTCTATGTACTGTGTACTCGATTGGAAATAAAGATTGTTTTTTTTTGTTTTTTCGTTCTTTAGGGCATTTCATCAGCGGAAAAAGATTCTCAAATATTTACAAGGTTGAAGCGGAGTTTAGTTCCTTTATTTCTTCCAGAGATGTTAATTCTGTTAAAAGGGGGATTGAAAAGCTCCCAAGTAAATGGACAAAGGTTATATCCAATTATGGTGACTATTATTATATTACTTTCAATTATTATTCCTAACAAAAATCAGGACAGAACTTTCCGGTATCCCTAATATTTTATCAAATCAGTAGGTGAGGAAGTATGAAATAGGTTATGTTCTCCTGATTGATTATTTTTATAAATCAATGCACAACTTTCAGGGACGAATTTCTTCTTATTTGATTACATTATTTCAAGTCATATCTGATAGTTTACTTCACAGCTTACCAAATGTCCTTCATTTTTCAGATGCCCCCTTTACTCAACTTCAGTGTATGGGAAAATCTCTTCAGACTGAGACGAACTTTGGCGTCGCCGTGCTTGTACAACAGAACTCAGTCACTTGCCACAGAACAATTCTTACTTCACATAACAGCGTTTCTCACGAGAGGCAGCAGCAGTTCCTTATCACGTAGCGGTATCCTAACGTAACACCACAGCATTTCATGGGCCAGACAGCAATACATCCATCGTCACATGGATTGTTTTCCTCTCTACACGAAGTAATTCTAGCATCAATTTCAAGAACTGAGGCGAGAACTTCTCTGTGGGAAGTAAAACATCTGATATTCGCTATTAAACGCTACGTGGAGTTTCGCTCCATTTATGTGTATTTGCATGGTTACAGAGGAGAAGAAACAGGTATTCTAGTTGAGTGTTTTCCAAAGTATCCTTGCTGAAACGATTTAGTTGAAAAACGCAAACTTTACTTTCGACTTTCCACCACGATATTATAATTGCAAAACCACCATCATTTGCAAATAACCTTAATTCACGAGGAAGATGCAACAGTACCAAAATATCCGTGCATAGTGATCTTTGAAATGAAAATCAACATAGGTTCTATCCATTTTTCGTTTGTTCAACGTGTTCAAAGCCTGGTCCCTGGCACAAATGAATGAAAACAAAAGAAGACAATGCCTGAGAACGCAATTGGTGGTGCCTTTAGTCGTGCTTTCTTTAGTTACGCTCGATTAAGCCATCGCTTATTTTAGGTCTAATTACGCACTATAGAAAAGGATCGAGCAGGAGTTCCTAGGATTTTTGCTAATTATATCTACACAAAAGGGCTCGTATCGCGTCTTCCACGCCTTTAACCCCGGACAATGGAACATAATGGAAGCAAAGCCCGAATCAACTTCACCGAGAATGAAATAGCATTCGAAATAAATTTTTCTAAAAAATAATTTAGCTATATATACACGTATATATATCTATGAACTTTAAGATCGGCTCTGATACTATCTCCTGAAAAATGCTTTGTCAAGGTACTTACTTACTGTGTTGTTAGGATGAAATTTAATTTTAACTGAAGCTTCTTTCACGGGTGTTTTTAGTCTTTCCGTAATGTTATAAGTGAGAATTAGAAATTGATGGTGCACAATAAAGTTAGAAGATTACCTATTTTAATTCATTATTGTTTGTGAAATGTACGAGTATGTTGGATCAAATATTCGTTAAAGTCTTTAAGGATTAAATTACCGGTACATTATTGTCTAATTCTGTAGCAGTAAATATAGCTGAGTTGAGTGAAAAATCAGGATTAGAATAGATCAGGATTGCAACGTCGTAATAGCATCGACGTTAAATCTTTTTTAATAATAAACAAAGAGTTTATCAAGGGATCTTCACTTTACTTTCATTTTGTTTTAATTAATTTCATCTCAACAGTTCAATTTTGATATGAACTTAATGACGACCAACTGTCTTACACAATGGGAAAATACGGTATACGTTTTGTCACATCACAATGAGATTGCAAGGTAGACTTCGAAATAGCTCTGATGATATATTTACTCTACTGTTAGGTCGTTAGTTGACAGGTCTCCAACAACCATGCAGGAATTCAGGCCACATGTGTGTGTCTTATAATATTATGGTTTCCGACTAAGTGGAACGAGGACTAGCTGGAAGCTTTCACTGCCTCAATCATATGATGGTCGATCGGGGTCAGGACCTTGTCACGAGGAGACAACATTTCAGTCATCTCCGAAACCCTGATTTGAAGGCGGACTATACTCATTCGAAGTGTAGTCGTCGGCCTGTCAGGTTCTCCTTAACTCTTCATCCCTTAATCCCTTAATTCTCCTCAATTGCCATTACCAGTCAATCAGCCACGTCGTTCCACTTGGCTTAGCTTTTCTGTATTGTTCTACGAGTCTACTGTATCATCTATATAATAAACGATTGGAAACGTCCCAGGTCGTTCTTCCCTGCAATAGCTGCGAGGAGAATCCTAGTATCTAGGTTCGGTGGTACGCTTCTAGGCACGAACCACCTCAGGTAGAAATTTACGATTTACAGAATCTCACTGGAAAGAAGCACCCCGATACTACTAACATTGTGCTTATGAAGGTCAATGTATATATGTACAGTCAGCTACGAAATTATTTGCACACCCATCAATGTTCAGTAATTTTAATCATTTCTCTTAATTTAACCTCATATGATTCCAAACTCTTTATGTTACTACGCACATTTAAAGGAAATTAAACATGAACATCATGCAACAACGAATTGCCAAAAATATCTGTACAATAAAATATTTTCGTTTAAAAGATGTCGATTCATGTAATTTTACAAAATTCACATTTTATTTTATGTATAGAACATTGTAGAATATTTATGTACCAGAATATATTAGGAAGAACCTGTACGAACATAACGTGGTGCAATAGGCATAGTCATTACCAAGCTCACTTTGCAGCAGGAGGGTCTAGATACTCGATGATACTCGTAGATTGAGATTGTGCCCGCCGTTGAGCAAAAAATTATTGACTCGAAGCTGCACTCTTGATGGACCTAACCTTTTAGATGTTGATCGTGCCGGAAATGCCACCCCATTGAATGAGTCGTTTCTTCCTTCATCCATGCTTGTTCACCTGAAGTACTGAATCGATCCAGCATTTTTTATTTTACATCATTTTTATAGATATATAAAAATGTAATATACCTACAGATCTCCATCGTGACTGATGGGCACTAAATACATTAAATGTATTTAAATACTAAATTCTAAATATATCGTTCAAATGTATGCAAATACTAAATACCAAATAAATGTTTCAAATGTATGCAAATACTAAATACTAAAAACATGAAATGTATTTAAATACTTTAGTAAATACTTCTCTCTTAAAACTAAATTTCCATATTGAAGAACCATGATACTCGTAGATTGAGTATACTTAATAGACGCTACGATATAATTCGTTTAAAGTTATAATATTGGCATCACTTTAAAGTGTACATGCACTGTACTTTAAACTGAAAGTAGCTTCACGAAACGCGACTAGAATTTCAAGCAGCAGGACTAACAATTATTATTGTTTAAAAATTTGCCTCGACCCTTGCAGCTTATAAATTACATGGAAAAAGAGTAGAAAGTATCATTTTACTCTCAATTACTATTTTTTCATTAAATTATAAAAACAAACATTAATGCAAATCCGTTAACATCCTGATTATACTGTCCTGCGTTATTTTCATAAATAGTTGATTTATGACGGGCCAAAGAATTTTATCATATACAGTATATTTATGCCGACATAACTTAGGTACATTCTTTTGAGATGCATTCTATGAGAAGCCCCCTAGGGGTATGATCAAGGGAATTGTCTTTCACATATTTTTGAGACTTAGCATTCTTCGGGGGGATAGAAAGAATATCTGTGCTGCACCAAAGGAGGCAAGCTAATACTGTCTGTCCTCGTCAGTGTGCCTTAGAAACTTAGTATTCCTCGACAGGACTTCGATCGAGCTACCTACCTCAGAGTAACCAATGTTGGTTGCACAAGTCTGTTGTAGGTTTAATTTTTGTATGTAAGTAGACCTTATTCATCGGTCTCCTACGTGGAGGAAGCATCGGACCTGACCTCCGGCACAAATGTCTTCGATTCGTAATCTATAGTATTCAATCTTACATTTTTGTTTCTCTAAAATGCTCTCTGCCCTTGTTGAAACACCTTTGCAGCGGCTGCGGTTGTACAACACTATTGCCCTTAATCTAGTAACCTAAAAAATTTAAAAAATTAAATATTCAGTGTATTACCTATATCGAACAAAATATAATTTCTCGAATTCGTGTCAGTGAAAGTAGGAGCCTTCATATTTCATTAATATAAAAATTTCTTTTTTAGCTTGAGTAAAATTACATTAATCGAAGCTTTCACATTCTTAAACAAAGTGCGTTATGCGCTCTTGATATTATATTCTATTGAAGAGTGTTAAAATTATGTATAAATTTGACTCTTCCTAAGCGTTAAATTCTCATAAGGAACTCACACAATGAAAATATTGTTCAAAAACTCAGAACTTGGACCGAACAATTAAAAGTTTTTATTAAAGCGCAATAATATCAACTGTTCAACAGTTTCGTCGCTTAAGTTCATTTTTACATATGTGGGGGTTAACGTTCAGCCAGCATGAGAGAATAACCTTTCGACCGAGGCAGAAGACGGCAAAGTTGTGTCAAACGAAGAAAGAGTTTTAGAATACCAGGATACCGTTCCAAGCTTTCAATGTGTTTGTCACTGCTGTTGAGATACGCCATAACCTGCATGTCCACTGAGGATCCGCTGAATGATCTTTTTTTCGAAGCAGAAGTACTCATCTTCGGACGACGTCGAGTTTGCCTCCTCTGAGGCATTGGCAAAACTTGCAGATTGGTATATCAAGGCAGAAATTGTGAGGTCATTTTTCAGTGAAAACATTTTGCTCTCGCGGTCCCATGCTTTGTTGATATCCACCCATTGCAGCTTAAAGTTAGGATTAGTGGTTGAAACCAATATAGTGTCATGAACGTCTGTTTCAACTAGCTGAGGGTATTTTTTAAACCTTTTCTGAAAGCCCTGAAAAACTGTCTGCAACAGTGGGACACAATGTTCAACTTCTTCAACTTCAGTTCATCAAAAAATCAGTGTCCGTAGAAAATAGTCTGTTCTCCTTGCACGTGGTCGATTGCAGTGGCGATGGGTTACAAAATACAAATCTATTTATAAATGAACTCAGTTTCCGAAGTTTTTAGGGCGGGGAGCTCTAGTACGGTAAAAAGTTCATTGAGTATATCTATGTGCTTCAGCAACAGAGTTAAGGCGTCATGGAGTGAATTCCATCTCGTTGTAGAGCCATTTTTAACCTCGCAAAACGCTTTCACTGTCAATATTAATTAAAATGGTGCTCGGGATTTTCAGAATTCGAAGCGTACAACACGGATATTATTTTATGGTAAAATATGTACTGAATTCAGCTGAAGGAGATAAATTTTCCCCACACAGTAAATTGTGGGTGAAATATCAGCCACTTAGAAGCATAGAACCAAGGGAACTTAATTATCGCAAAAAATCTCAAACAAGTGACAGAGACACCATAACTCATGAAATAAAAGCAGATAGTTTTAATTATTTATTAATTAATTAAAAATTATTTATTAAATAAATTAATTAAATTATTAATTAATTAATTAATTATTAACTAATTTAATTAATTACTATTTGTTATACAGCACGGATCCTTTGATTTCATTAAAATGTTCGCCATGAATTCTTCCCGTGACCAATAGAAAAAAGTCGTCATGTGAGAAGAAATAAAACCCTTCGTGTGTAAAATAGAAAGATACATACAGAGTTCCTAACTTATCGAAAAATTATAGAACTTAGAATAGTACAATAAAAGATCCTGCTTACCTTAATATGAGTGTACATTTTTGCTGTACTATTCATGGCGGCTAAGATCGTTTAACCACACAGCATGTACTCACACTCGAGTTTAATCCAAGATTGTTCTTTTATTTTAAAATATTTTCAATCTAAAATATGGTGCACTGTGTCCTTTCCCTATTGTAAGTACTTGAAAAGGGTGAGAAGCATTAAATAAAACTTTTAGAGACCATCTTAACAATAGCTAACGCGTACGACGAGCAACAAAAGTTTCAGAGCAGTTCCGACCAAGGTTGCCAGGTTTGCGTGAATGGTAAAAACTTCGAATCTCAAAAATTAACAAATGAATCGAAAACGTAACAAATTTTTCCTATTACGAAATAATTGCGCTACTTTTGTATTTACACCTTCTCATGCGTTTATGCAACGTATTTCTAAACTCATATTATGCACTCGTTGAATATATGTATTACATTTACATCATACCAATTATAGAATTTTTTGGAGTATAATAGAACTTACATAATATAATTTTATCCAAACATTTTTCAAGCATATGCAATGTTTTTACTGTTATATCAATATATTCTAACACATAAAAAAATCGTGTTCTATTACTAAATTCCTTTTCTCTGCATTTATAGGAAAAAGATAAAAATGTTTATTGTCCCTTCAAAAGAATTCATTTTTCAGTGTTGCTGCCGTATAAATTCTATACTGCTAATAACTTAATATGGTAATATGGTAGTACAAAGCAGGTAATATATTGCAGCTGCAGTTTTTTTTTCAATGATATTTAGCAGAGAAAGTGAACTCCCGAAACACGTAAAAAAAGAGGCAATGGGAGTAGGTTCAGCATTAGTTTGAACAGTAATGGATAACGAACACCATCATCGCTTGTTTCTTTTGAAACATCATTCAAAAATTTTGCAGGTTATTTTTCTCTAATGCGTGAGTCTCTTTTAAAATGAGTTCTGTTTTTGTGTTTGATTGTTTATACTCTGTTTTTAATACAATATTGAAAAATTCCAAGGGAAGAGGAATGATAGTGTGCATTATCCCTATATTAACGTTATCAGGATCCATTGCCTGAAACAGTTCTAAGTTTTTAAATGTATTTTTCGACAAAAATAGGCCGAATATTTACATCAATAATAGTTCAAAGAAGTTCAAGATGTATAAGTGCTCAATCTCTTCTTCACATCGTAATTTTCCCGTAGTCACCTAAAACTAAATAGGTTTATGCTGTTACTTACCACTGCCACGCTACTCTCGAACTGCACAGCGATGGAGTGCAGCAGAGCAAAACGTGTTTCTAATACATACTTTTTACATGTATTTGAAACGATGATCGGCAATTCTATTGATCCAAACATCAATTACTATCTGAACCAACATTGAATATTAAAAGAGTAACAACTTTTGATGAAGTCGTAAGAAAATTGGGATTTGTAAGCAAAAAGTAGCACTTTTGTTACGAACGTAACAATTCTGGCAAACCTGGACTTTTCAACCACTCATCATGAAAACTCATCGGCAACTGCTTGTCAAGTTGTGGACTTGACACAAGAACCATTGCGTTACAAAGACGTTCAAATGCGTTTCACATGTCGTCTTTGGACGTTCAAACTCGTTTCAAGCGTCGTACCTAAGCGAAAAAATACTTCAATGTATTTAAGTACACCTTTTTAAATGCATTTGAAAATACATTTTCCAATACACAAATGTATTCGAATACGTATTTAAATACAATATATATAAATGCTGCCCAACACTGTTTATTGTATTTATACATAAAGGCAGTCCTTTGGGAAGTGTTTACCTAATTTCAGGAGGAGACGCTTCTCAGTTCTCTTGTTCTTGCGATTTAGATACCAAACAAATCGGACCACATTACACGAGTAGGTTAGTTGTATGATAGGATGCTGTTGGGCAACTTTACGTTTATCCTGATCGACATGCACTGTATTCACTGTGGAACTGGGTAGAATGATATAGAGTAGTAGCCGTCTCTATTGCGAAGGTTGCAGTCCTTACCACCCACCATAAGTGAAAATTCGCGTAACAGAAATACCATATTTAAATACACCCTAGACATGTTTTAAGCATTAAAGAATTAAGGTCTTTAAAGCACTTTTAAAACAGTTGAAACACATTTAGGAACGTGAAAGAAACAACTCGTTTTGCAGCTTGGTTGATGGATAGCGAAGCGGCCCCCCTATTATTTTGCTTATCTTTTTGATGTAGAAAACTGTTGACTCATTCATAGCGTAATAGTGGGCTATGGTAACGTAATTCTGTCTTTCCTTTGTAATATCGATAAGTTTCATCTTCCCCTAAATCGTCAGGAACTCCCTCTTTTTTGCTGACCAGAAGCCTTAGATGATGTGCTTTCGGGTGGCATGCTGTGGGGTACAGTTTCAATTAAACAAAGCACAACACGAATCACTTAGTTAGGCAAAACACCATACGCTGTTGGGAGGTAAGCGAAACTGAGACAAAGCAAGACGAGGGGTTTCTAGAACCCAACAGCCAATCAGCAGCAAACAAAAACAATACGACGCTCTGATTGGCTGAATCACGTACTCATTGCTATTCCTTTATTCCAGGCTATATTTATTTTCTTTAAACATGTTAAGAAATAATTCGAAATGGCAAAATTACCAGCGAAATTCAAATTAATATCGTTTTAGGAAATACTGGGATCATGGAACTTGAACTACAAAATCACTGTACGTCCAATTGGTTTTCGTTCACAAAAGTTTATGTTCATCTCAGGGAAAGGTAGAATCTAGGGTGGACGCCGTGATTATATACATAGATTTTCTGTCCAAGAAACATTCTCATGCAATGCTTTGACAAGCCTGCTACTCAACCACATGGTCCCAGAAATAGCTCAGCGATAATGTCCCGTGTGTCTTAGACAATGAAGAATGGCCCTCGCCCAGCCCAAGCCCCATCCCAATCGACTTTTGTTTGTAGTCCGTCTTGAAGGCAAATGTTTCCACCGGAACTCGTCAATCAGTTGGGCCTCTGAAAAACTCTCCAGGGCGAGGACGAACTACAACTAGAACATGGGAACTGTGAGCGGCGCAGTGCTGGTTGTGCACACGAGACTCCAAGATGGTGTAATAAAACTGAGGTATTTAGTGAATATAACGTTTTGCATACACATTTGGATAAAATTTTGAACGGTTTTAAGAGTTTGTAATAAAACTGAATCAAATAAGACTTGATTTTTTTATTGAAGTACGGTAAAATAATTTTAGGGTTCTGCTCCACATCTATGCACATTGAAACTAGTGATTATTAAGGTTCAGGGAGGGTGAGGGGGGAGGTGGTCTTCTCTTTTTTAAGACGTTTGCAAAGATCTTTTGTTCCATTGCTCGTGACTCTTACAGTCACTTCTCGACTTACAGACTTACAGAAGTGGTATTTGAAGGGTGGACAGCACTAGTGGACTACTTGCATTTTTTCCCGTGGTAAATATAATATATTTTCCACGGGAAAAAAAAGCAAGTAGTCCACTCCCGTGCTGTCGCTAACACAGCGCTGACAGAGGTGATTACGATCCGGTAGTTTACTATATGAAGGGTTGACAGCACTAGTGACTACTTGCATGTGGGTGGACTACTTGCATTTTTTCCCGTGTTTCACACCATCGTCAAATGGCCAACAAAAATCTTTCAAACGGTCGTAGCTCCAACAGCACAGTCAATTGGCTGACAACCAATAATAAATTCACCATGAAGTAATTCCTAAAACCATCATAAAAATGGAGATTAAAATTGAATTTGCATCATTTTTGTGTTATGTTTGGTTATGCACAATTATCTTGTATTCGACGTCATTTATCTTTATTCATTGTTTGTTATACCTTTTGAAGTTTCTAATCCGGTGGTGGCTAATGTCAGAGTAGGAGTTATTTGAGTTTATTGAGCGTGCTGAATAGTTGGTTGAGCAAAATTCGGAGGGTAGAGTAGGTGTAGGGGGGAGGTTTGGCGTTTTTTTGATGATGTGTGTATTGGGAGTTGGATGCTGGGAGCCTCGGCGGATTGATCAGAATGGCAAGTACTCCAAATATTAACCATTTTTGATTCATCATTAGGCATGAAAACAGTGTGTTCATAGGTAAGTACTGAAATACGTAATCACTCAGTAATGAAAACAAAGTTAATAAACAAAAACAAGCAAGACGAGTGAGCTTCCGATTGTCTAACAGTTCTCCACTTAACCGTTGATATTTGACTTATTTCTTTAGTTCAATAGAAACTATTTCTTGCATACACGTGGAATATGAAAGTTTTCATGTGTTTTTGTTATGTATCTTCTGTGACTATTAATGAATTAGATAGTTCCCGTAGAAATTTCAAGGTTTAGATTTGATTAATTTGAAATTATTTAATGACGAATGTATTAAAGATTTATTACTGAACGAATTATTGTATTTTAATTGAATATTTTTCGTGAATATACACAGTAGAATTCCTCATATCCGGACAGCTACGCCGTCCGGATGTGAGGACGTCCGGAAATAATGTGGTGATTCGATATATAGTTAATTGAGAGACCGAGTTCTGAATATCGTTCATTTTTAAGAATTGCTAGAAGCGGTAGCAACATAGAGATGATAAATATAACAGTATTAAATTACAATATATTTTTCACAAGACCAATAAATAATGATAGGAAAACCTTAAACTGTAAAATTGTAAATATATAAGTTAATAGTACGTGTGATAAATCATATGAATGAACACATTTTGAAATTCATTACGCATACTTAAACATACAGCAAGTTTATCATGAAGTTTTATTCTTTAGTTTCATAGGCATTCATTTAGTTTTATAGCATCTTTCACAGTTTCCCTTACTTCAGTTGCTTTCATTTCTTTCATTTTTTTAATTACCAAGCACCTTTGAAGTGATCAAGCATGAATACATTCACTCTTGCTAAAATTGTTTTTTTTTTTGCCATGAAGTTCACAACTTGCAACATTGATTTTTATATAGATTCCCACGTTATTGATTCACCATTGTTTTGTTCTGAAAAAGTAAAGCTGTCAGAATATTCTTCGTCAGAGTGTGGAACAGCATTTTTTTGTTCTGTGTAAGAAGTTGAAATATTCTTTTCATCTATCCATTCTCTAAGATCATCAGAAGTAAGGGTTTGAGGCAGATCACCCTCAAGAAGTAGTTTAAGTGTTTCATTCAATATTAAAGCTTCTTCTGCAGGCAGATTTCGAAGTTTAAACGATATCACTGTCAGTTTCACTTGTATCCTTATTTTCCCAATATAAATTATTCCATACCCTTGAAAGGGTTGTTTGGTTCACAGTGTTCCATGATTCACTCAATAGGAAAACAGCATCCTTGATGTTAAAACTTTTCTGAAAAACTATAGGTTCAACGTTTTCCCTCAACATTCTCAGCATGAAGTTATTGAAAATCAATCAATAAATAAATAAATACATTTTCTCAAATGAAATGTTTACAATTAAGAAAAACATTCATATAAACCACAAGAGCAAGAGAGGAAAACATGTCCAGTAATTAGATTGTCTGGATATCATGTGTCCAGCATTATGTTGTCCGGAAAAATAGTTGTCCAGAAATGAGGACTTTCACTGTAAACTGAACTTCTATTCTGTATCTTATCTACCGATAATACATATAGCCTAGATAGTGTCTGTCAGAATTCCACAGCTTAAAAGTGATAAAATTAAAGATCTATGGAATAAAATACACTATTCAACTTACCCGTGGTACCACCAGAGCCTGAATATTTTTTATGAGCATATGCATAATTTCCAATCAGTATCTTATCTACCGAATAGTGGACCTACACGTGGAAATTCACTATATAATAATACACAGCTTTTGCTTGCTTGCTTGGTCCGCCTCTCTGTCACGCTCTCAAAGATTTAGATAGGAAGAAATTCGATTGGTAATATGCATGAACTATAAATATTTTATCATGGATACCATAAGCACATCCATCAATATGGAAATTCCTTCCCAAAGCCTGTGTTCACCGCCAAATCAAACTAAAAAATTCTCTAATAAACACGTGAATTTTCACGTGTAGACCTACTAGAACCTGAATATTTTTCATGAACATATGCAAAACTTTTAATCTGTATTTTATCTACCAACTAAAAGACCCACACGTAAAAATTCACGTGTTTTTAACTGAAAATTTTCATTTTGACTTGCCAGTAGACGCAGGATTAGCAAAAGAGTTTCCACATTGAAGGACATGCCTTTAGTATCCACAATACAATGCTTACAATACATGTATATCCTGCCGAATTTTCTACTATCTAAATCCCTATGAGCATGACAGAACCAGACAGAGAGAAGCATAAGCAAAAGCAAAAGCAGAAGTAAAAGCAAAAGGGAAGCAAAAGAAAAAGCAAACGCAACAGCTAAACCAAAATAAAAATAAAAATAAAAAGAGAAAGAAAAAGAAAAACCAAAAGCAAAAGCAAAAGCATAAGAAAAAGTAAAAGAAAATTCAAAAGAAAAAATAAAATAAAAAGCAAAAAAAGAAACGGCAAAAAAAGAATAAGCAACAAAAGAATAAGTAAAAAAAGAAAAAGGACAAAAAAGACAAAAAAACAAAAAAGAGCATAAAAGCAAAAAAACCAAAGAGCTAAAACAGGAGCAAAAAAAGTAAAAAAAGAGTATGAGCGAAAAAGAAAGCAGGAGCAAAAAAGAAAGAGCAGGAGCAAAAACGAATGAGCAAAAGCAAATAAGAAAGAGCAGGAGCAAAAAAGAAGGAGCAAATGCAAAAAAGAAAGAGCAGTAGCAAAAAAAGAAAGAGCAAGAACAAAAAAGAAAGAGCATGAGCAAAAAAGAAAGTGCAGGAGCAAAAAAGAAAGAGCAGGAGCAAAAAAAGAAAGAGCGAGAGCAAAAAATAAAGAACAAGAGCAAAAAAGAAAGAGAAAGAACAAAAAAGAAAGAACATGAGCAAGAAAGAAAGAGCAGGAGCAAAAAAGAAAGAGCATGAGCAAAAAAGAAAGAGTAGGAG